>CAJQUN010001585.1:0-56507 GCA_907163345.1 Haberlea rhodopensis | reverse complement strand
TTATTCCTTGATAGTATATGAGCAGTACCTCAATACTAGATCCAAAGACTGATGATTTATTTGGGTATGTGGGATCCATACAAATATGTCGACCCTATATATACAAATCATTTTGAATCATTAGATCATTGTTGAGGTATTGTGGTAGTGCTCATATATTAGCATATCATTTCCCGGCGATGTGATAGAAGCTTTGGTAATATTTTAGAAAAGGCACATGCATATCCAAATGTAATTGGAAGCAGCTTTTGGATAAGTAACATAATTTCCTCACAAAGAAAATAATATCTTAATTTAACACAATAATTTAATATATAGGGAAAATTGGATCTAGATGCTTCGAGTGGATTGGTTGATAGGCCAAATAATTTGAATTCATTAAAAATAACAAAATACATTTATATTTAAATGATTCGAATTTATCAAATACATCTTTTCCAAAAAACACATACTGATGCTAAAAAAAAAAATTACAATGTTTTCATTATTTTTCGCTTCATTCATTTATACATTTTAATTATTATTTTTTTTAACAAATATATTATCTTTAGCAGATATTATAAAGCAAATATGATATTTTCTCACTAAAAGTAGATCATTATTTGATTACATTTTTTATCCAATCATTTCATAGCATTACTTCATCGTGTAATTTTCAAGTTTAATATTGTGAAGATATCACTAATCAAGATCAACAAATTGTATATTAACCCAAACTACTAACTAGTCGTTACGACTCATTTCAAGTTAGTTAGTTTTGCACTGTTAGTTTTAATATATAATTATGTAAACATAATATATTACTATTCGTTCAATTAATTCTCAGTTGTTTTCTTCAAATGTTCTCTGCTATACATCGAGAATCATTGATTTTCTATAAGATTTATCTTTGAATTCTAAAATCCAACATGGTATCTTTCGCTCAGAGATCAATTCACACTTCCACAAATTAATCTCTCAATCTTTTCTCTTTCTATGGCGAAGCAAGTTCCTATCTATGATTCCGACGAAGTTCGCGAAGTGGCTAATCTACACAATCTAGCAGATGATCATTCTTCATCGTGTTTCCTTCATTATAGTGGCAATCCAAAAGTACTTGTCGGAGAAATTTTTAATGATGAAAATTATATCTCTTGGTTTAAATCTTTAAAAATGTATTGAGTATAAAGAACAAAGTTGTATTTTTTTTTTTATTTATTTACAAGGTATCCAGGCTTTCGCCTGACTAATTCTTGGGTGACGGAACCAGCCCCTCAACGCCGCCACCAGGTAAACCGAGGGATGTGCCCAAGCTGACAGACATCTGTGGGAGAGGACCTACAGGCCACGACCCCAGAGCACACCCCCACAATATTTCAGCAGGGAATGCGCTCCACACGGGAATCGAACCTGGCGTCGAGGGGATACCCCCTACGTCACCACAGACCTTACCAACTCTGCTATGCCCCTGGGGGCTACAAAGTTGTTTCTTGATGGCTGTTTCCCTTGTCCAGCTTTAACTCTAGAATTCAGTATCCTGCTTGAGTTCTTTTCTATTTTTGGTTTAAAAATTTTTTTAATTACAAGCTAATGGTCAATCATTTGCTTATGTGTACCTTTTCTTCTCTCTTTATGTCAGCAATTATTAATTTGCGTAGCTTTTGATGCATGACATGACAGCTTTGACTTAATGAATAAACTGAGTAGGTAATTCTTTCTTTATGTCAGTAATTATTAATTTTTTTGCTTTTTTCATGCAAATGTTTGCAAGTCATGTATTTAGTAGGGATGGTAATGGGGCGGGTCCAAACCCGGACCCGTATTGAACCCGACCCGCCGGGGCGGGTCCAAACCCGCTTCAACCGGGTTTGGAAGCGGGGCGGTGCGGGTCCTGGAATTGGCCGAACCCGCCCCCGCTATGCATTTTTAATTTTTTTTAAAAAAAAATTAATATTGAATATACATTTCACTTCTTTGATTGTACAATAATGTGTTATTGTTTAATTTCATATCAAAATTCATGTGTTTATGGTAAGAAGTTGAACATTTTGAATGGAATAAAAATAAATATTTGATAGTTTAAAGATAGTTTTACGATGCTTATTATAAATATTTACTAGAGGAAAACATTAAATTCAATCTCAAAACTCAATTTTTGTGTTTCAAAATTAATTTCTACCAAATTTTTTTTTTTTATAAAAAAAAAAATTGTTTGCAGGGCGGGGCGGGTAAACCCGCGAACCCGACGGGTCTAAGCGGGGCGGGGCGGGTATGGTTTTTATGTGTAGCAGGGCGGGTCCTGGGATTGGCCAAACCGTTCCAAACCCGCCCCGTTGCCATCCCTAGTATTTAGTAAATATAAATGAACCAATTATAAAGGGAAAATTTCGGGCCGGGTACCATTTGGTAAAAGATTTTTCAGCCCAGTCACCCCAAAAAAAATTCTTTCAACAAGGTCCACTTTGGTCAAATGACCAAAAATAGTCTTCTGTCTTCCTTGAATCACACCCTTCAACCCCAAAACCCTAGTCTCCAATCCTCACACCAGCCACATGTCCCAACCACCAACGCTAGTCGTCCGAAGTTGTCGCTCCTCCCATGGCGTCGGAGATCGCGCACTGGTCACGAAGAAACGAAACAAAAATGTTGTGCAAGAAGACAAAATCATCTCATTCTTCTGTTTATCATCTATTTACCGATTGATTTTGTTTTATATTTCAATTTTTTTGTAATGACTGTTTGTAGATTTTTAATCTGAAACGTAAAAGTATAATGTATTTGAGATTCTGTCAATTGTTTGAATGAAAATTTATATTTATTATGAATTTCAATTTTATTGTAATGATTTTAGTAGAATTTTAATGTAAAACTCAAACTATAATGTATTTGAGATGTTCGATCAATTGTTTGAATGAAAATTTGAGAATGTAATGAAATTGAAACCATTGGTGCATGTAATTTACATGCACCGACAACTAATGAGTCTATCGGTGCATGTAATTTACATGCACCGATAGACTAAGTGGTGCATGTAATTTACATGCACCAACAATTAATGAGTCTATCGGTGCATGTAATTTACATGCACCGATAGGTCTAAAGGTGCATGTATTTTTCCACAAATATACAGTAGAATGGATTGGACTGATAAACTATCACAGTGCCTCTAGTTTACATATTACTACGAAAGCCCTTGTTTTTTCTGTTGAAAATTAGTTGCAGCCAGAGGTTGAAAACCCTATCACCATAAAAGAGAAGGTAGAGAAGAAAAGAAGGAATAATGGAGAAGTCGGGATCCTCGAATAAGGATTTTTGAAATAATAATATATTACATACATGTCTTAATTTTTAAGTGTTATTTATGAATGTCTTTAACACTTACTGTATGAAATTATTTGATATGTAATTTGAGAGCCAATGCAAATATTGAGTCTACCGATGCATGTAATTTACATGCACCGATAGACTATCGGTGCATGTAAATTACATGCACCGGTAGACTAGCGGTGCATGTAATTACATGCACCTATAGACTAGCGGTGCATGTAATTACATGCACCGATAAACTAGAGCGCATGTAATTTACATGCATCGCTATATGTTGCTTGTTTGTTGATCTTGTAACAAATTAAATATACAATATATATTTTATAAATTAAATTTTTATTATGGATAAATTAAATTTTTATTATGGATGAGTATATAATATATGATAAATTATTGAATAATCAAATAACAAAAGTATATTATTTTTCAAATGATAATATATTACACCAACATATCTTAATTTTTAAGTGTTATTTGTGACCGTCTTTAACAATTATTGTATGATACTTATTTATTATGTAATTTGAGAACTAATGCAATTATTGAGTCTACCGGTGCATGTAAATTACATGCACCGGTAGACTAGAGGTGCATGTCATTACATGCATCGGTAGACTACCGATGCATGTAATTACATGCACCGATAGACTAGAGGTGCATGTAATTACATGCACCGGTAAACTAGGGCGCATGTAATTACATGCACCACATGAATACATTTTTTTAATGTAATGAAATTTGTTTCATATTTTAATTTGATTCAATCTTGTTGCCTTTGCAGATTACAGTTCTGAAAGTGAACAGCATGTGTTGCAGATCATATAAGAAGAAACTGAAGAAAGAATTACTAAAACTTGATGGTAATTGGTACGAATTACAATTTTAATTTCATCCATTTTTATCAATGATTTAATTTTTATTCAAACTTTTTTCTACAGGGGTTTGTCGATCTCCATTGATCTAGAAAATGATCATGTTTCAGTCAGAGGGCAGAGTTGATTCAAATTTGTTGCTGAGAATAATTGAGAAACTGGAAAAAATGCAGAAATTCTCCACTTCAATCGAAACTCCACAAACTGCAAATCGCATACTTACGAAGAATTCAAACCCTACAGAAACGTGACTGGTAAATGCCCACACGACACCAAAAATCGTGCTCGACAGAACAATGGCCACAGATTTGAAAAGGAAGAAGAAGAGCATAAATGCGAAGACTACGTTCCTCTACAATCGATGAAAGAATTTGCAGAGATTATTGGTGCAAAGAGCATAAACAGTGAGCCATTTTTCACGATAAAGTGCCTGAGAGTGCGAGTACCGAAATTTTCGGGTATCCATTTCACAATTCAGCAGCGCCTTTTCATTTCTCGAATAATCCATGGCAGCAGCATGGCCGCCGCCCTGGATACCATCAGAGGCCGCCGCCGCCGCCGCCGCCTGCAGCGTATGGCTTCAGTTCTATGCCTGGGTCCGGGTTTTATGATTAATGAATATGGGTTTCTTGTAAATTCAAAATTTGGAATTTGATATTAAGAGATACAAAATCGAACAATCTGCCATTGAGAAAATGGATTAATTAGATTAGGGGTGTTTAAGTCATAAAAATGGATTAATTAGATTAGGGTTCCATAAAATAGACTTATGTGAAAGATATTTTTTAAAAGATGTATTTAGTTGAAAGAAGAGTTTTTAGGGTGATTTAGTTGAAAGATGTTTTAAAAAGTGGTACCTTCTTGTAATTTCCTCATTATAAAATATCGTTAAAAGGAGACATAAATTAGAACGAAAACTACATAATTTTACCCAGATTTTGTTAATACTATATATTAGTAATCTTTATCCATAAACATATAAAAATGTGGATCTTAAGCAATATTTTTCAAATTGTGAAACGACAAATTGAACCCTCCATATATGTAACTAAAAATACAACATATTTCTAAATTTCTAATATTAATTAAAGAAATAGAGCAATTAATTGTATCTATTTATCTACATAACTTTCACTTTAATTGAGTCTATTAATACTTATAATTTTCAATTATTCCCTACCTCATAAATTTTAATTACGTTATATTGCATCTATCCACTTTTAAAAACTGCATCCTTATAATTGGTTCTAATCATGCCGATCAAGATGAGAAAAATAATAATTAAAGACATTACTTAATATTTAATATTAATTAATAATTAATTTTCAATTAATTTTTATAATTTTCACAAGATTTAAAACTTCAAAATTAGATAGCCAAATTTTACAATCATTATAAATCGACATAATAATTTCATCCAATTCAATATAAAATCAGTTAATTTAATATTCATTCAAGCCAAATAAAAAACATAAAATAGTAAATAAAAAAAATATGAATCACATATTTTTTTGTGGAATTGAATTTTTAAAATCATAAATCACGATAAATATCTTCTCACCGTGATGAAAGTGATATCTTAGATAATGAATATCTAAATTGTGTAAAGAAAATAGTTGATCTTTCCTGTTCATACTAATAATCGATCTTTCCTACTTAAAATCATTTTATTTGATTGTTCATTAGTATGCTATCTTATTATTATTATTATTAGCTAGGGTACTTAACGGATCGGTCTAATTTGGTTCGAAATCGGCCGGTTTCGGATCCGTTAAGCATGAAATCGGTCCGATTCATTAAGGAATTGGATCGGATCCGGGTCCGATTTCAACCTGTTCCGGATCGATCAGGTCCGGTTCATTGCCTTAAAATTTTATTTTTTTTATAATAAGAAAAAATACCGGTTCCGGTTCCTGAACTGGAACCGATGGTGCTACCGGTTCCAAAGCACGGACCGCTCCGGACCGGTTTTTTACCGGTTTCATAGCGGGTTGGAACCGGTTAGCCCGGTTTTGGTTCCGAATCGGGCTAACCGATTCTGTTTTGGGCTGGATCCGGATTGACCGGGCCTGATAAACACCCCTATTATTAGCTCCTACCTTTTATTTTCGAGCAAAATTTCATTAAGCTCCGACAAAAATTCAAATTGTTAAAAGAATAATGAATAAAAAACTTCAGAAGCTTGTGAAAATTTAAGAAAAGAGATAGATAACAGATAATCACGATAATAAGAAGTCATGATATGTGATAAATATTTCTTATTATTGTTACAATCTATAAGGCACAATTATATTTCTTTTAATTTTTAAATGAAAATAGACGCATTTTTCACATTTTAATTAAATACTAATATTAAATATAATTATTAATGTTTTGGTAATTATATTTATCTTTTGAGTTGCCCAAATTTATTTTCTTCATTAATTATGTTTAACTTTTTTCAGCTACTCCATTTTATTTCTTGATTCTATCTTCTGAGTTTTTTTCTGTTATTTCAAATATACAATTACAAGTTGTTTAAACCACTAAAATATAAACATAACTCAACTTTTCTTTTCTTAATAATTCTTATCGTAACTGAAGATAATGCAGCAATTAAAACCTATTCATTAATTAACTTTATATTTACATATTTTTAAGCCAATAAAATGTAAAAACTACCCACTTTATTTCTTTTTATTAGTATTTTTAGTAGAAGCCATATTTTCATTAGAACTTTTAAATACTTTTCATGTTATCTGCTTCAATCCACTGTTATTTTATACTTTTTTGTATGATATTATTATTATGATTAATTTTCATAATTGATATAAGATTTAATAAGCATTTACGTGTGAGGCACGTGCTTCTTGATAATAATCTACAAAGTATGCAAACTTAGTTTATTAAATGAAGTATTAATTCCCATAGAAGGTTTGGTACTAGTCCTCCGGAAAAATTGGTTGGCTCCTACTTTTCAAAAGACACCTCCCAAAATTTCATAAATTCTACTTTTTGGAAAATTAGGGGATCAAGTTGATATTGAATATCCCGAATCTGAAAATTCTGCTCCTTGTTCTCCGAAGTTACCAATTTTAAAAAAATGTCATTCTTTTCCTAGGATTTCAAAACTTGGAATGAAGAAATATAAATAACTGAAATGTGGTAAATCATATGATAAATTAGCTGAACATAGAAATGTTAACAACAACAGGTAATGATAATTAACTCAGTATCCTATTATCATCATCTACGTGCAGCATGATGTTTAGTATTCCATTCACTAACATTACTTTAACAGTATCTAGGTGTATCACGGAAACTTTGTTGATGCCCTTAAGGATACTGCCCTCATGACCAGCATCCATCATCCAAGTGAAATCTTTTTTCCTTTTAAAAAAAAGATTCCAAATGAACGGTGATGATACTCCTAAAAGCACTACCCTTAAGGGCATCATCAAACAAATCGTGTATCACACTGGATATATAGTTAAATACATATCCTGTTTGCACAGGTTGAATGCCTATATACATTATATTTTATATATATCATAATTTTTTAAATAATCAAAATGAGAGCAATATAATCACTGAAGTACCTTTTTTCAGTACTAGATTTTATACTGGATAGAATAAGATTGAAGTTAACTATCTTTATTATTCAGCACTACAAACTATCTCTAACAAGTTTAACAACTTAGAATATGGTTAAAAAGTGAATACACCTTTATCGTTGTATGGACATGGAAGGTGTTACGGGTGAGCAAATGTCAGAGGCTCGTGAAGAAGCATCTAAGATTATTAGAGCTCAGTGAGTACGAGCTCAGGTTTGATGTTATTGAGTCTGGATCCCAGTATTTCAGTAATGGATTTCTAAACTATGCTTATTCACCGAGTAATGCTCAGAGTATTTTGTATTTTGAAGCATTATATCGCTATGAGACTTTACGTTTGATGCTTATGCGATGAACAAGGTGTTTAATTGTGAAACTAGAATTACATATTTTCAGTATTATGATATATGTATCATCGAAAAATTTTTGGGCCACATTTTGGTAAATTTAAAGTATTCTTTCGCTGTTTACGTAAAAATAATCATTATGTAATAACTAAACACATGATTAGGACCGGGCCCTCACAATTGACTTTATCATGAATTATAAAGCGACAAATGACATAGCTGATCCTACTCCAAGAAATCTTATCCATTGAAGCACAAATTTACCTAATAATATTTAAATTTGATTGCACTTAAAGTACAACCTTGCCTAAAGTATAATGAATTACCTCAGCAGATTGGAGAAGATATGATTGATATGTTCAACCATATCAAAATATTAACAACAAATTAATGTTATTTAATTACCTGGAATGGTACCATTTCAATTCACATCAATTTCTTAGGTATGATTATGTCTAAACAGAGAGGCGTAGCTACAAATTTTGAATAGGAGAGCTAGAGGTGAAGGCGTTGCGGAGTTTGGAGGCGGAGCCCCCAAAGGATTTTTGGAGATTCATTTCCCATAACCCATTCAGATAATGTTCATGTATAAAAAAATATATTATTTTCATAATTATTTTGTATAAAAAACACTTCTTTCGCATACTCGATAGTTATGTTTAACAATATCTTTCTCCGCCATAACTTTTATTGACCACTTCATTCTCAATCTTTTGTATAAATAATTCAAAAGCCATTTAATCTAAATTTAAAATTAATATATACAATGAGTCTAAATTTAGATAGAAAACTTTTTTCAAGAATAAAAGAAATATTTTTTTACTAAAAAAAATGGATATCTCCATTTTTTTTAAAAAAAAAACGCTTAAAAAATTTAATGTTATTTACACTCCACTTTCTCTCTCGTTATGTCTTCAACTCTCCAACATAATTCGTGTCACAGACTCAACTTTATTGTGTCAAATCAATTACTATGAATGTTAGCTATAGAATAGTACTACCACCCAAGCTCCGAACAACAATTCATCAGGCGGAGAATGAAGAATAGCACGATCTACAAATCCGAGCTTGTTTTTGGCAGTTGTGGCCGTGGACATCGCATGACTTCACGTGTTGTAATTCGCCCCTGATAGAGAGTGCGAAACCAAAATTAATCCAAGATGATCATCATTGTGTAAGTAGAAAGTGTCAATTACTCGGATATTTGCTGAATGAATTCTCTTTGATAAAGTATCCACTCTATTCATGACCCAGAACTTTGCACAATCATGCATACACTTCATGAGATATAAATATATTAAAAAAGGTAAAGTTAAATTGTTTCCTTCCGTTAGAATAAGAATAAAACCTCATGTGTATTATACACGACTTATTAATAAAAGAACAATGAGATGATAAAGTAGTAATTGTGACGAAATTAAGTGCTTTTATCTACTCAGTTTAATAGATATATACTAATAATAATAATAATAATATACAAGTGATAAGTCATTCCATGTAAGTTTTTGAAGATGACACGTAACATGTTTATATATTACTGTGCTCTCAACTTTTACTTAAAAAGTAAACCCATCAGACAAGGAAAAAGACTCATTTCTCTTGAGAAATTCAGGAAGTAAAAATTAATGAAAACCCCACCCAAAACATCGACAGAATCTTATTGTTTATGTGGCTAGTTGTCGTGTGAAGTAAGTCTTCTTGTTGTCTCCCCGATATCTGTTCTTGCACAATACAACCAGAGGGAAAAAAACAAAACATTGCAATTGTTATCAACTAATTGTCTAACAGATAAAAGACTAGTAGATAGTTCGGGAGAGACAAACACATCTCTGAAAGAGGAAGTAACATCACAAATCTCACGAATAGGAAGTTTACTACCTTTAGCAATCGCGGTTTGCAAAGAACCCGTATATGATCGAAGATTGTGCAGATTGGTAATTGTCCTTGTCATAAGATTCGATGCACCTGAGTCAATAGGCCAAGATTTTAATTGAGGATGAGTATTACCTTGAAGCCCCAATGCAGAGAGGTCAGAAACAATCATCTGCTGGATTGTTTCTGGTGTAATGGTTGAAGATTCGCCAATAGTAGGAGAGGGATGACCGATTGTGGCATGATAGTTGCTGGCCCGTTGATTTTGGGGACGAGTGGGCAGTCCTTGATGATGTGTCCAAGTTTCTTGCAGTAATTTCATTTCTTATTGTCACATTGGTTAGCATTGTGCCCATAATCATTGCAGGTATAGCATTGGACTTGGTGAAGGTCTTTCCCTTTCACATGCGATGCATAAGTAGTGACATAGCGAGTTCGTGTGGTGCTGGAATGTCTCTTGTATAGTAAGTCGTTGTTCTTCACGTAGCAATTCTCCGAGGAAATGATCGTCACTATTCTAAACAATAAAACCTCTGTTGTGAATGACTAATCCACAAGTTCACGATTGTCAAATTTCAGTATAGATAATAAGAAGTATGAGTGTCGAACCCATATATACTAACTGTAAGTACCAAATAAAGTTCTTTTAACTATATTTAATCTACAAATTTCAACAAAGTACTAATTAATACTACTAATAAGATCCAACCAAGCAAACCAAAGAAGACAAGAAAAACCCAGTAGAGAAAATTTTCAAGATGTTGGTTTACCAATGTAATCCATATAACCCTTGATTGAATACCATATATCTCTAAGGTGACGAATTCTCCGGGTTTATCTAATACACAACCTAACATCAAATTGCAGTAAGTCACTCTCGCATACTTATTTAACAATTCAATATTGCATGGAGATTTGTGAAAACTTCTAATTTTCGATTACTAGATATCTATGGCTATAACACGTGTATTTGATCTCATCTCTCGATCTCAAACTGAAATCAACGGTATAATTTACTAATTCGTATTATAACATCTCTCGATCTCAATTGTAATAACTTAAATCAATTCAATGGTGATCAATCCATGAAAGTATTAAAATCAAAAATCATGCACAAAGGATATAGGAGTCCAATCGAGATAGAATAATTAAATCATGGGTTCTAAATAATGGCTCCCCTAATCTTGATAAACAGACTTAGTTCATAATAATAATTACGAACAAAGCAAAACTAATGTTCGGTGTCGACTTCTTTTGTAGATCATAGCTTCCTCTCTTGCTTCCTTCTCGATCGTCTCTCGAATCTCCTTGTTGGGTGGTTCCAAGCCTATGATGGATGATGATAAAGGTGAGATGGAGGATGGAGTCTTGTCCTAGGTTGAAAATATATGGAAAAATCTGATATTTCATGCAAGATGACCCCTATATAGTTGAAAAGAAAATATGTAGTTTCCTTGTAGCAATCAAACTCTAAAAGGTAATTTTTTTCAGAATTCCTCAGCTACCGATCGATCGATAGATGGCTACCTATCGATCGATATCTCCAATTTTTATTTTTCAACTTTCATGCTTCGACGAACAATCTTCACTTTCTGCCGATAGATCTTCACTTCAGGATTTTTGTTGCTTCAGTTGCTGACATGGGCCTGGTATTTTGGTCATAACTTCCTCATATAGTCTTTGAACTAAACGAATTAGCTGTCAATGCGAAGATAAAAGAAAGTTCTACAACTTTATATTGACCATATTTCCAAAATATGGCTCGAACATGAATAAATTTAAGGAGAAAGAAGTGACATGTGTCTTGGATTCCAATTTTTTCTTTTCTTCAACTTTCTTCATTCATCCATCGTTTTAGCTCGTTTTCTTCATTTCCTCGTACTTAGACCTAAATTCCTGAAACATGCAAATTAATACGAAAAAGCGAAATATCGTTTAAGAATCATAGTTAAATAATATGAGAAAACATAGAAATATAAATGCAAAAATGTCACTTAATAGGCAAACATCTAAAGAGGGAGAGGGATCTCGATTCATCAGTGTTGATTAACAACTTCAAATTCATATCTCGGTTTCATGAGAAATTGATCACGCTTGCTCTATTAATGAATTTCTTGAACAGCAGCCAGCAGGAACATTGGCAAAAATAATGTCAGCAAACTCCACCCATAATGTCTGAAACTTAGAGAAGTATTCTTTGACGGAGAGTTCACCTTGAGTGTAGTTTGCAATCTCATATTCCAATTGGAATCGTAGAGCCACATTGTTCTGACTATAAACTTTATTTAAGTATTCCCACATGTATTTGGCGGTCGGATGTTGACATTAATTTAGCACAATGAGAGGATCAACACATGTTAATATCCAGGTCATAATTCGAGCATCTTTGATCTGCCATTGTGCTAATTTTGAATCGTCGGTAGGAGCTGGGTCACTCCCATCTATATGACCCCATAATTCTTTCCCCATTACGAATAAGCGGAATTGACATAAATTTAGCACAATGATGAACGACAACAGCTGCACAATTGGTAGTAATATTGGGCCATAGATTAGCCCACGCACCAATAGGCTTTAGCAAACAGATTAGGCGCAGACACACAATTGCAATTTTAGGATTTCAGAAACAACGTAATGCTTGAGGGAAAAAAATTGGGCCAAAATTCAGCCTAACACAAATGGGCTTTCAATGAACAAAGTGAGGAGTAAAATTGGGCATGAAATTAGCTTTAACACAGATGGGTTTTTAGCGATCAACGTACACCCACCCACAACAGAAGAAAGAAGCCAAAATATTCTTCAAAGAAGAAACACAGCGCAGAGCCCCGATCGGAGGTGTCGAAATGCCAGAAACAGCCGACTACAGACAACATAGAGCCGAGATAGTTGCGATGGGAAAGGCAACAAGCTGCGGCGACCTAACAAAGGTTTCAAAGTGGCCAGAAAACAGACGACTACAGAGGATCTTGGCGAGCAACAAGGATTTCGAAACTTTCCAGGAAAAAAATCAGAATTGGGAACTTGTGCTCGATACCATGTCAATTACTCGGATATTTGTTGAATGAATTCTCTTTGTTAAAGTGTCTGCTATATATAAAGTACACTTACACGTTTTCATCCTCCTATAATTATGGTAAGTCTATACATAGCTTAATTAGCATCCTAATATAATCTATTTAGTATGTAAAGCACCGGGAATGGTGGATCTGACTTGATTGGAGCAATCAAGTGGGAGATTGAAACAATGGGTGAATGATTGTGGGTTGATTTGTTGATTGGACTGACAGAAAAGACTACTAGAATCTTCAAGTGTGTTTCTATTGCTAGACGCAGGAATTCTAATCCGGATGTTGATTTCCAGTTTGAATTTCTCACACCATTAGAGATCTGGCGAAAAAATATTCAGAGGATTGAGCAAACAGCGAAGATATTGTTTAGCTCTCTGATGATACCACATTAGAAGTATTTGCAAGATAGAATTGGAAGAAACAATTTAATTTACGAAAGAAGCAATGCACTGAACATTATGAATGCTTAGTGCCAAAATCCAATTTTTTAGAAACTTAAACGTATTAGAAGTTTATTTCATATAAAGCACTTTGAATTAGAGTTGCAGAATTGTAAAACATGCAATTAAAATTTTAACTTCCAAACCGATTAATATTTCAACTTCAAATTTTGAGTACTTCATTTTATTGGTTGAAAGAAAGTTTTAGAAAAAAAATGTTCATACAATTACGAGATACATATTATTTTAGAAAAATTTCAAATTTGCTCTCAAATTTAAGAAATATTAGAGCAATAAAATTACGTCCAACTTTGTGGAATTTTAACTTCCAAACCACTTATTATTTTAACTTCAAATTTTGAGTACTTCATTTTATTTGTTGAAATAAGTTTTAGAAAAAAAATGATCACATAATCACTGGATACATATATTTTTGGATAAATTTCGAATTTGCTTGACTATTCTAGTATATGCCTTCGTAATCCAATTCTTTCGTAGTATCTTTAAATTAAATTTTGGCTCGACTATTCGAGTACATACCTTTGAATAATGATCAACTTTAGTTTAAAGCTCAATCCTAAATTGGGTTAGTTAATTGCTCATATATGTAATCCACACCCTCTGAGTGTGGAATAAATTTGTCTACCAATCAACAAAGTGTTCAGACATATACTATTGAAGACTGCTTACAAAGATAAAATTCCACGAAGATTAAAATAAATTTTAACTTCAGTTAGCAATCATAATTAATCCCGTAATTAACGTTAAAAAATAAGACTAACCATTGTCACGAGTAGCTTTAAAGAAAGGATTATTATGATTTATTACATTTATAATTTCAACGAAATGGCTGAGAGAGAGAGAGTGTGTCTGGTCCAATTTAAGTTGGGCCTCATGAAATGAAATTGGGGAAAATATGAGGCCGGTACAACACGGTAGAATATTATTCACTCTAGTCTGGATAAAAATCTTTTAATCACTTAGGTCCATTTTATGTGTAAATAACAATGGTTCCCTTCTGAAAAAAAAAACGACGGTTCTCTTCCCCGCTCCAAAAAATGGATTGTCATTTCTTTTTCTTCCGTTCCTCGAAATTATCGCCGACTGTCGCCCCTTCAATTTTGTTCCAATATCTCCTAGTAGTCATCGATTTGCATCCCATATTTCGATTATCACTGGGCAAAAGATGCAGTTATTGGAAATAATTAGATGTTTCAATCTTTCATCCCTTCCATTCCTTCCATTATCCTGCGAAGGCAAAGGCCCAGAGGAAACGTCTGAACAAATCTAGTAAGCATAACAGTTCGGTTTTCTTCTTCGATAACGGTTGTTTATTAGATGATGAATGGTTGTTGTAATTAGTAGGGTTTTAATATGGTTGCACTGTGATGTGGTTTGAAAAATAAGCGATGGAGTGCACTGACACAAGCTTCGAAGAGCCAATACTGATCCGGGAGACATTGGTGGCAAAGATTGTGGAGGAGGAGGAGGAGGGAAGCAAGGATATGGATTGGGGGAAGGTGATGGCAGCGAAAAACATAACACTGGTGCACAAAAATAGGAAAAATATGAACTAGTTTACGAAAAATGGAAAAAATGAACTCGTGCACGACACATTGAAAAATGAACTGGTGCACAACACTTTGATAAAATGAACTGGTGCACGAAAATTGAAAAAAAAAATGAATTGGTGCATGACATTGCAAAAAGATATTGGTGCATGCATTAAAAAAGTAACTGATGCGCGAAACTTATGAAAGTAACTGGTGCGCGAAATTTATAAAAACTAACCGGTGCACGAAACCAATATAAAGTAACTGGTGCTCGAAATTTATATAAACTAACTGGTGCATGAACTTATAAAAGTAGTTGATACACAAACATATAAAAATAACTGGTGCACGGACTTGTAAACTTAACTGCTGAGCATAATGTGGTTAAATATGTGCACCCGGCTCGTGCACCAGTTAGTTTAAGATTCTCGCACCAGTTAATTTTCTAAGTTTGTGCACAAGTTACTTTTATATGTTCATGCATCAATTACTTTTATCAGTTATAACTGGGGCACGAAACCTATATAAAGTAACTCGTGCTCAAAACTTATATAAACTAACCGGTGCACGAGCTTATAAAAGTAATTGGTACACAAACTTATAGAAGTAACTGGTGCACAGAGCTGATCTATATCGAGCTTATTGATACATGAATATATAAAAGTAACTTGTGACAGTATTGTGCTACCTTGAGCCGTTTTCTGATGATTGCATCTTTGTTCATGAATGCTTGAATGAGTTTAGGTCTATTGATGGTCGTCTCCTCTTTGGGCATGGGTTTGGAGATGGAGAAGGAGTTTATTTTGTTAGGAAGATGATTTATTTTTGGAACATCTAATATTGTTGAGTAGGTACACATTAGATCCAGTTTATGAAGATGAACGGAGATGGAAACACAACAACGATGGGTAATACTCATCAAAGTTAGCTTATTTTAATCTTCTACCAAAAAGTAGAATAATAAAATCGTATGTGACCACAAATATCACTCATTTTTTAAATAGTATAGATAATAAATTGCGGATAAATTATATTTAGTTGATTAAATTAATGACGGACATAATTTTTTGATTGATTAAATATATGTATGTTGTATTACAATTTCTTCTACAAAATAATAAATAATTATTTATTTTTGTTTTGATCAATTTATAGAAATTACAATATACTAAACTTAATTTTGTATTACTCAAAAATCAAGACAAATCTATATGTACTTAAAAATAAAAAAATAAAATAAAAAAGTAATGTTATTTACACTCCACTTTCTCTGTCCTTATGTCTTCCACTTTCCAACATCATGTGTGTCCAACGTCAACTTTATTGTGTCAAATCAATTATTAATTTTAGAGAATATAAGAACGTTAGCTTATAGAATAACACTAACATCCAAGCTCCGGACAACATATGAGCAGGCGGGGGATGAAGAATAGCACGATCTACAACTCCGAGCTTGTTTTTGGCAGTCATGGCCATGGACATCGCTCGACTCCACGTGTTGTAATTCGCTCATGATAGAGAGCGGGAAACCAAAATTAATCAAAGATGATCATCACTATGTAAGTAGAAAGTGTCAATTACTTGGATATTTGCTGTTTGAATGCTCTTTGTTAAAGTATCTGCTCTATATAAAGTACAATTACACGTTTTCATCATCCTTTAATTATGGTAAGTCTATACACAGCTTAATTAGCTTCCTAGTATAATATATCTAGTATGTAAAGCAATATGAATGGTGGATTTGACTTGATTGGAGCAACCGAGTGAGAGATTGAAGCACCATGTGAATGATTGGGGGTTGATTTGTTGACTACTGACATCTCTCCTCAAATTGATGATGGTTGATCTACAAGCATCAATTTTCAAACTAGTAATTGATGACATTGTCGAGTCATGACTTTGGTAAATATGTCAGCAAGTTGAATATCGGTTGAAAAATGTGGAAGGGAGATCATCTTGTTGTCCACAGCTTCTCTAATGGAATGACACTCGGCCTCAATATGTTTTTTAAACGTTCATGGAAGACATGATTGATTGCTATTTGAATGGCACTCATGTTATCTCCATGCAGTGGGGTGGGATTGAGTTGAGGAAAACCCAGTTTAGAGAGCAGTCCTTGAGATGATGAGCCATGTTGATATCAAACTATTTGACGAACTGCAGCAAGATGGAGGTGCCTAGGAGCTTGCATGAACTGACTAACTTGTTGAACTGAGAATGAGATGTCTGGTCATGTGATTGTCAAGTAATTTAAGCTTCCAACCAGTTGGCGATACGAAGTGGGATCAGTAAGAAGATCACCATCCTCATGACGATATTTCACATTAACTTCCAAAGGAGTGTCAGCAGGTAGCAGGTGAAGAATCTTGAAGTCGGGCCAAATTGATAAGATCTTGTGTGTATTTATGATGATTCAAAAATATAACTGAAGGTCCTTTGTGAATTTACAATCCCAAGAAGTAAGTAAGTTGTCCAAGATTTTTCATATGAAACAAAGTCTGAAGATGCTGTTGGAGACATGAGACGAAAGCAGAATCAGTCCCAGTAATGACAATATCGTCCACAAAGACAAGAAAAAGAACAATGCATGCGGATGTCATGCAAAGAAATATAGAAGAGTCATACTTACTTTGCCGGAAGGAGAATTGTAGCAAGGTGGTTCCATATTTGTGAAACCATGCACGGGGGTGCCTGTTTCAATCCATATAAGGAGCGTTTCTATTTGCACACTGCCGAGGATGAATCCGAGCAAGATTAGGAGGTAGTTTCATATATGCGTAGAAATGCATTTTTGACATCCATTTGATGAAGAGGCCAGCCTTGTGAAACAGCAATAGACATGATAGTTCTGACTGTAGTCATCTTCGCAACTCGAGCAAAAGTGTCTTCATAGTCAGCTCCATACTCCTAGCAATTGCCAAGAGAAACCAAATAGTTTTGTATATGTCCA
Organism: Haberlea rhodopensis; assembly: GCA_907163345.1. NCBI lineage: Eukaryota > Viridiplantae > Streptophyta > Magnoliopsida > Lamiales > Gesneriaceae > Haberlea > Haberlea rhodopensis. The sequence continues at coordinate 38,506 of CAJQUN010001585.1, read as the reverse complement.
ACATCCATCAGAGTGAAGTTTTGACAGAGTAAACACATTTGCTACCAATAGCTTTACATTAAATGAACAAGGAACAACATCCGAAGTGGCATTGTCCTGAAGTGCTTGTAACTCAGCATCCTGGCATCCCTCCAACAGTCATGTTTAACAGCCTCCAAAGAACATGTATGAATGGGATTAGATGACAAAGTAGCATGATATGAGGTGGGAGAGAAACCATACCGACCAGGAGGACGAGAAGGGCGAGAAGAACGCTATAAGATAGTGCCAGTGAATAGATCATGATTAGGAGCATCATGAATTGGAAAGAACTCAAGCTGAAATACTGGCGGAGCGGATTATTTCAATCATATCTCATAGCTCGGATATCAAAACGACGTGCTTCTAAAAAAGTTGAACAGCCAACGCAAAATACTAAAAGTCATATTTCACAATAGGTTGGCTAGTAGTACGTTATCAAGGAGAAAGAGCACCTGCAAGATCGAGCTAGACCGCGAAGAAACAACAAGCTTTTACAGTAGGCGAGTATCAGTTTATTGGTCATAACTCTTAGCTTGCTTATTGTAACTGAATGATTCAGTATGAGTTGGAAAGCTAAGAAGAAGAAAAACAAGTCATCTTCAAAGGTTGAGAGCTGAATCAGAGTTTAAGAGGGTCAAAAGACGTCTGCACGTTGCTGGTCCTGCTGCTGAAACATGGTTCAGCAGGCGCATTGTCTAGTATCTCGAGCAGTCCGATCTCATACAAACTCAGAATCGAGTTATTCTTGATTCTATGAAAAGCTAAGACAAATGGCTATAACTTTCATGATCATCAATTTGCCCATAAATCAAATAATCAAAAGCGACAAGCAACATATTGGAACATCAAGTTTATCAAGCTATTTTGTATCAAGCTTGTCTTGCACCAAACTGATCTATACCGAGATCATCTGTCCGAGGTGATCTGGCTAGATTGAAATTAATTCAAGCTGGTCTGCCCAAGAAAATCAGTCCGGTCTGAAATACGAAAAATATAGTAGAAACCAGAATATGATCTTTGCAAGCTTGGGAATTGTGCAGAATCTTTTCCAACAGGCATATTCTTGTGTCTAATATATATATCATTATTGTGGGCTACAAATACAAGTCTTGGGAGTTCATATCAGGTGATTGAAGATCAGTCAAAAAATTTAGAAGTGGAATTGTCAGTATAACTAAGCATTTATTTTAGACCATTTCATTTTTTAGGCAGTATATAAATTATTTTTATCAAACCATGTTATTTGACACTATTAGCTTTCAATATACAGTTTTAATTTGACATTACATCAGGTCTTTATTATAGATTTATATATATCATTTACGTCATTCCATCAACAAGCCCAAAATTACGTCCAACTTTGTGGAATTTTAACTTCCAAACCACTTATTATTTTAACTTCAAATTTTGAGTACTTCATTTTATTTGTTGAAAGAAGTTTTAGAAAAAAAATGATCACATAATCACTGGATACATATATTTTTGGATAAATTTCGAATTTGCTCGACTATTTGAGTATATGCTTTCGTAATCCAATTCTTTCGTAGTATCTATAAATTAAATTTTGGCTCGACTATTCGAGTACATACCTTTGAATAATGATCAACTTTAGGTCTAAAGCTCAATCCTAAATTGGGTTAGTTAATTGCTCATATATGTAATCCACACCCTCTAAGTGTGGAATAAATTTGTCTACCAATCAACAAAGTGTTCAGACATATACTATTGAAGACTGCTTCCAAAGATAAAATTCCACGAAGATTAAAAAAAATTAGAAATTTGTAAAATACTGTAAAACCAAAAAATTATTTAAATTTCTAACCGTTTTTTTAAGAAAACGGTTTCAATAAAATTTAAAATTTGTGCTTAAATCGTTTTCTCAGAAAGTGGTTTCAGTACAATTTAAAATTTGTATTCTATACAAAATTTAAGGAAACAATTTTTTTTAAAAACGATTTTCTGAAGAAAAAAAATTAAAATTGAAGGGAACCGTTTTTAAGTTTTCCTTAAAAATTCACCTTGGGTACATACCTTAAAACGAGTCAACAGTTATTATGATAGTTGTACATACCTTAAAACGAGTCAACAGTTATTATGATAGTTGTGCTACAAAAAAAGGTTAAATTTAGCTATTATTCTTAAAATTTTAAATTCATATATATTAAAATTAGGATCCTTTTGAAATTGCAATCAAATAAACGGTTTATTTTTAAAAATAATTCAAAAATTAAATTTAAAAAATAACACATTTTTTAAAAAAGTTACAAAACTACCCCAAAATACCACTCATGGAAGGCGACCAATATTATTATTATTATTATTATTATTATTATTTGATGCGGGGGAAGACTACGTCACATCGGGCAAAATCAGCAATCAGGATAATCCATATCGAACAGATTACCTCGAGCATGATGATATCATGCTCTCATCCACGTGGTCAAAATTGTTGTGAATTTCCCGGACAAGTTACTAGTTCGCCAGGCCTTGATCGTGGGTTGATAATGCTCCACATATTTATTATTATTATTATTATATAATTATATATATATAGATACTAATATATATAATTATATATATAGTGTATATATATACTTATAATAAAAAAATAAAAATTAAATTAATAAAAAATGTAAAAAAAAAATAGAGTGCATGCCCCTCAAGAAACAATGAGCAGGCGGCCGCTTAGACAGCAGCGGTTGATTTCACGAGTGGCATTTTGGGGTAGTTTTACAACGATTAAAAGTAAAGTCTTTTAAAATTTAATTTATTTTGAATTATTTTTAAAAATAAACCCAAATAAACTGATTACCAAGCCATTACCTGAAGCATATGACGTATCAAAGAATTATTAAACATTATGATGCTCACCACACACACTCAATCGGAACATGGTTTGTTTGATGATGTCCTTAATGGTAGTGTCCTTAGGAGCATCATCACCATTCATTTGAAATCTTTTTTTAAAAAAGAAAAAATATTCCATATGGATGGTGGATAATGCCCCTGAGGGCAATGCCTTCAGGCATCAACAATGTTTCCTCGGAACAGTATAGGGGGGCTGGCAGAAAAAGATTCAGAATTTAATTGAAGTGCTATATTTGATATAATGATATCAAATATAAATGAACTTGGAACTAACAAAATAAAATAATGATTCAAAAAATAACTTAAAATAATAATAAAATATAAAATCATACTATAATGACTCGAAAAATAACTTAAAATAACAGTAAATTAGAATCCACTACAAAGTACAAAATAGATTTATCCAGAAAAACACAATGGATATTATCATGAATTTGAATCATTAGTCTAATCCATCGATCCAAATGTAGCCTAAAATTGGGAATGGGATAACGTGGAATTAACAAAATAAAAGTCTGCCAAACAATATTCTAATCCTACTAATGAAGTTAAAAGTATTTGTTTAATCACAACTTTTTATTTGTGCACCTTATATTAATGGATTGATGGATAATCTCCATTCTTAATATTGTTTTGCTATGAAAATATCGATGTCGATTTAGGCTTGAGCTTCTCAGAGCTATGGAAAAAAAAAGTACTGATTAATAGACTTAAGATCTTCGTTTGAAGATGAGAAAGTATTCTGCATTAATGATTCTCAAATACATGTATTTATACATCTTATAATAGATCTAAACTATCATCTAGATATTGGAAAGAATCTTATCACAATCTAAAATTTAAATATTAAATCTTCTATCTGATAATCTTTGAGTCCAATCTTCAATACCATATCTTGTTTAATTCAAACTCTTATCTTGGCTAACTGATTCTATCATCATACCCCCTCAAGATGGAGCTCTGCAAGAGAGTCCAATCTTGTCCCGAAGAGATAAAAATCTTGTTCGTGGAAGTGGCTTTGTTAGAATGTCCGCTAGCTGATCCATGGAGGAGACATGAGCAACACGAAGAGTACCGTTCTGTACTTGCGTCCTGATAAAGTGAAAGTCTATTGCAATATGCTTCATCCGCGAATGGAAAATAGGATTGGAGCATAGCTGGTTGGCCCCAATGTTATCACAATAGATCACTGGACACGTGGGAAGATGTATGCCAAGCTCAGTGAGTAAGGAACATACCCAATTAATTTCAGCCGTAGTGTTAGCAACCGAGCGATATTCGGCTTCGGTGGAGGAACGAGCTACTGTCCTTTGTTTCTTTGAGGACCAGGAGATAGGATTTCGACCGAGATAAAGAATGTAGGCACCCGTTGATGAGTAATCATCTTTATTACCCGCCCAGTCAGCATCGGAGAATGCATGTAAAGAAATTGGAGAGTTGCTATGCAGTTGGAGTCCCTGGTTAAGAGTGCCACAAAGATATCGGAGTAGGCGTTTGACAAGAGCCCAGTGTTCCGTGGTAGGCTGGTGCATAAATTGAGATAGTCTGTTAACCGCAAATGCAATATCAAGTCTGGTGAGTAGAAGATACTGGAGACTTCCCAGCACAGCCCGATATTCTGTAGGATCGTCTAATGGAGTTCCCGATTTGAGTGTAATTGTGGAGTCTGATGGAAGAGGTGTTTGCACCGGATTAGCATCGGACATGTGAGTGCGAGCTAGGATGTCCAGGATATATCGACGCTGAGATAGAAGAATACCTTGATTGTTCTGAATGATTTCAACTCCAAGAAAGTAGGAAAGGAGTCCAAGATCCTTTAGAGAGAACCGTTGCGCCAGTAGCTTAACAAAGTTATTTAGCATAGATGTATTGTCGCCAGTGAGTATTAGGTCATCCACATAAACAAGAAGATACATGGTATGGCTGCCCGAGTTGAGGAAGAACAGAGATGTGTCAGCATGAGAATTTTTGAACCCAGATTGTAGGAGAAAGGTGCGCAATTCATGATACCAGGCCCGTGGTGCTTGTTTTAAGCCATAAATTGCTTTCCTTAGTTTGCAGACATGGGATGGAAAGTCTTGATCAATGAATCCTGATGGCTGCCGCATGAAAACAGTCTCAGTGAGATGACCTTGTAAGAAGGCATTATTTACGTCAAGTTGACGAAGTGACCAACCACGACTCACGGCAAGGCTGAGAACTAAGCGTACTGTGGTAGGCTTAACGACGGGACTAAATGTGTCATGGTAATCAACTCCAGGACGTTGATGGAACCCCTGAGCAACTAAGCGAGCTTTGAACCTGTCAATGGAGCCATTAGAGTTGCGCTTAATTCGAAAAATCCATTTGCAACCAACAACATTGTGACTAGGATCATAAGGTACTAGCTCCCATGTCCCATTCTTAACAAGAGCATCATATTCATCAGACATGGCCTGACGCCACTTTGGATCTTTAAGGGCCTGGGTGGAAGTGGTTGGTTCAAGGTTAAGGGTGTTGGATAATTGAGTGTGAAGAGTAAGTTTCTGGACTGGTTTGTGAATGTTGTTTTTGGACCTGGTTTTCATGGGATGAGTTGATGTGGCAAACGGTCTCTGTTGGGCAGATGTGGATGGGGAGGGATCAGTGGATATATCTTGTTCGTGTTGAGTATTGAAGGCTTCTGTTGTAGGATGTTGTGTTAGGGTTGGTATGCTCGGTGATTGAATGGAAGCTGCACACTGGAGCCTCTGTTGAGGGACATCATCAGATGGTGGTATAGGCGGCACTGATGGATGAGTGATATGAATAGCAGGCGGAATCCATGTAGATGCTGTGGTGTCAGTGGTCCGTGGAGTTTGAGTGAATAACGATGTATAAGGAAAGATTGATTCAATAAATTTGACATGCCTAGAGACATATGTTTTGGAGCTTGTTGGATCAAAACAAAGATAGGCACTTTGAGTGAGTGAGTAACCAAGAAAAACACAAGGGATGGAGCGTGACTCAAGTTTATGTGACGTATATGGGCGAAGTCATGGATAACATAGGCAACCAAAGATTTTGAGTTTTGAGTAATTAGGAGATGAACCAAAAATCTTATCATAAGGAGAAGAAAGATGAAGAATTGGGGAGGGCATGCGATTTATTAAATACACACCAGTGGCAAAGGCATTTGGCCAAAAACTCAAGGGCATTGATGCATGGGAAAGTAAGGCAAGGCCGGTTTCAACAATATGGAGATGACGCCTTTCAGCCGTGCCATTATGTTCTGGTGTATGTGGTGGTGTTGTAAGGTGTGAGATGCCATGTAAAGCAAGATACCTAGCAAGAGCAATATATTCACCCCCATTATCGGAATATAATGTTCGAATACTAAGGGAGAAATATTTTTCCACGAGGGCTTTGAAACGAATGAAGACCTCTTGTACTTCGGATTTTTGTTTGAGTGGATAAAACCAAATATACTTGGTAAAATGATCAACAAAAATAACATAGTATTTGAAGCCATCACGAGAGATAATCGGTGAGGTCCATACATCAGAGAAAATAATTTGCAAAGGTTTTGTGGAAGTAAGAGTGGAAGTAGAAAAAGGAAGTTTGTGACTTTTATTACAATGGCATGCATTACATGGAAAATCAGAAATACTAGATGCAGATGAATCCAACTTATTACGAGAAATAATGTGCTTAAGAATAGAGAATGCAGGATGTCCTAGTCTATGATGCCAGGTTGGGGATGTTGTTTTAACACTGGAGAATGCAAGTAAGGGCTTGGATTCCGGCCACTCATACACACCATCCTTGGTTTGTCCCCTCAACAGTGTTGCTTCCGTGCGAAGGTCCTTCACAAGAAAAGACGAAGGTAAGAATTCAATAGACACATGATTAGAGGCACAGAATTGTGAAATAGATATCAGGTTCTTCTTCATAGAAGGAACACATAAAACATTGTCTAGATTAAATTTTGTAGTTTGAGTAAGTAGTGATGTGGAACCCGTGTGAGTTATTGGGAGATTGGTGCCATCGCCAATCATAATGTCATCGGATCCTTTGTAAGGCGCATGAAGGGAGAGATTGCTTAAGTCGGAGGTGACATGATGAGAAGCACCACTGTCAAGGAGCCACGATTGTGTGTTGGGTGCATTGGCAGCATAATGAGCCCGTGGTTGTGACGAGAGATGAGGTTGTTGCATGTGTTGTCCAGTCGTATTATTGATAGGTACTAGATTATAAGAAGGACATCTTTTGGCCGTATGACCTTGTATGCGACAAATTTGGCAATATCCAAGATAAGGACGTTGTTGTGGTCGAGGACCTTGCCAGGTATGAGGTCGAGCAGGAGAAGAACCCAAGGTAGGAGGTGGACGCCAACCATTGTTATTAGGTTTGAAGGGAGGGCGCCAACCATTGTTGGTGCGTGCAGTTGGGTTGGCAGATGCTGGAAAATATGATGCAACAGCTTTGTTTCCTTGTAGGGATGCTTCAAAATTGAGAAGTTTTTCATGAAGTTCATCAAAATCAATCGGGTTGTCTCTCGCCTGAACCGCACGCACAAGCTCTTTATAATCATCACCAAGACCATCTAGTATTTTATCAGTTAGATCTTCTGGATCAAGGGGAGCTCCCAGAATTGCAAGTTCATCTGCTCGTGCTTTGATATTTTGGAGAAACTCCGTGATGTTTTGAGATCCCTTGGACAGATTTTTGAGGTTGGTTTTGACTTGTTTGATCCGACCCCTAGAGGGTTTGGCATAAGTGGTGGCCAATATTGTCCAGGCTTCTCGTGAGGATGTGGCTCTGGCAATAAATGGAATGATTGTTGGTGATAGAGAGCCAACAATAGCATTGAGGAGTAACTGATCCTGTCGAATCCAACGAATGCAAGCCGGATTTGATGCTGATGTATTATCTTGAATAATTGTTGAATCAGGGCATGGTAATGAACCATCAATGTATTTGAGGAGATCATAACCTATAAAAAGAGTGTGGAATTGAAGTCTCCAGGAGACATAATTCTGGGAAGTGAGTTTGAGAGGCGCTTGAGCCGCAACGTTGATGCTTATCAATGCATTTTCGGCAGTATTGTGGCTGTGAATATTTGAAGAGATTGAGGAGGAAGATGAGTTGGTTGTTGTCATATTGATTCTGGAAAAATTTATTGCTCTGATACCATAATAGACTTAAGATCTTCGTTTGAAGATGAGAAAGTATTCTGCATTAATGATTCTCAAATACATGTATTTATACATCTTATAATAGATCTAAACTATCATCTAGATATTGGAAAGAATCTTATCACAATCTAAAATTTAAATATTAAATCTTCTATCTGATAATCTTTGAGTCCAATCTTCAATACCATATCTTGTTTAATTCAAACTCTTATCTTGGCTAACTGATTCTATCATCACTGATGACTTAAATTTTGTTATTTCATACAAATATTAAATTGAAGTATTATATTTCTTAAATAATGGGAAATTACAACATTTTCAAGACTAAGACAAAATAAAATAAATTAATCTATAATAACCTCTTATAATTATGTAGCTACACAACCAATGCCATATCTGGTGGTGGGAAACATAAGAAACAAGCAACTGCAAAGTATCCCCACCATCAATGGAAAACTCCGCATCGATTCACCCAACTCCTCTTCATGACCCGGAAACAAACATCCGATGACCCGATAATCCGACAAAGCGATCGCCAAGAACACAAGCGAAGACATCATGGCATGAACAAAATCACTAACTCCAACCTTAAACTTCTCCTTTTTCAGTACTGCAACTTGCCACCCTGTCTTGAAAACAGCCAACCCTTTCGGAATCATAAATCCGTAGTACAGCTTCCCGTCTTTGCCGCGGAACGAACCTGTGAAATGGAAGAAGAAGCAAGAAAGTGTGCATAGGGTAAGAGAAGAGTGGATCATTAGGGTTGTAACGTGAGAGCATTCCCCGGTGGAGTAGATCCATGGGAGGACCATTTCGAAGGTGAGGAGGGTTCCGGTGGGGAGAAAGTTTGCGAGTAAGGACATTTTTGAGAGTGTTTTTTGGACGCAACTGACCATTGCTCTTCTTCTCCGGCCACCGGTGGTGGTGGGGAGAGGTTTTTCCATTGCGTCGGAGGGTGGCGGCGAGGAAAGGTAAAGGACTGGCTGGTCGAATTGCGAAAATGCGTCATAGAATTTGATTTCCAGTGTCTCCGATGGTTTTTCCATGTTCGAAAAATATTTCTAAATTCGGGTTTTGTGATGATTAGAAAAAGTAATAACTTTTTGTTCCGATCTTAGGTTGATTTATAGACGCTTACGAAAACAACCAACTGAAAATTTTGAATTCCAACCATTACTTGGATTTGTCGCCGGAACAGTCGCGACACTTCGGCACTTTCGGAAATATAGTTTCCAAAATTATATATTCCCACGTTCCATGAATTACGTGAGTCATGGAAATCCGGCAATCTTAATAAAACATTATAAAAATAATTTTTTTTCACTAAATAACTTTAAAATAATTAATTTTGCCATTCACTTCTAAATCGCGAATCTTAAAAATCGCATATATGGATACGAATTCATTTTCATTTAAAAATTTTTAATTTTTTTTTAACTTTTTGTAAATTTTTTTCATGGAAGTTCGTGCCAACACCATTCATTAAAAAAATTACATTTTTTTATTAATAAAAAAAATTTCAACTATTTGTATGATTTTATATACATTTTTATTTGATTTATAATTTTTACGACTTGACTTGTTTTTGGACTAGTTGTGAACAAAATTTTGACTATATATAAATAGTAGAAAACAAAATTCGCTAAAAACATGTACAAATTTTACAAGCAAAATAGACTCCAATTCAGAGCACACTACTAATAAGTAATAGTTGATATTGCATCCATCTGCATGTCATGGAATGCAGTCAAATTGTCAAACTACGATTCTAGAAGCCACTGCTGGAATATGTTGAAACCATTTAATTCCAAGACAGGAGGTTCTTTTGGTAGACATTACAAAAAAAACTCAGCCGAAGCAATATCTCCTAATTTTGCATTAATGGAGAAGAGGCTGTGACAACACTTTCTCGAATCCAAGTTTTATCACATAAGCAGATATTATGGCAATACAAATAGTAAGTTTCTTGAATGTTAAGAATCAAAAATATTCCTAGCAGCCAACATTTTTCCACAATTAGCATAAATAGAAACATTGCAGACATTATAGTCTATAGACTCCTTCATTGTATATCCAAGTTTATAAGCAAGTCAACTCTATGACAAGATTTTCCAAAATCAAAAACTCCCAACTTCGATTATATCCCAAACAAGGTAGCAAATGCGCTAATGGCTAATGTTAGGCTTCACTTCCATGTAAAACATTTCTCGAAAAACATGAAAAAAAATCATTATCAAACTAATTACAAGAAAATCCAGAAATCAAAGTGTTCCAAGTAGCCAAATCTGGTTGAGACATTTCATCAACCAACTTACGTGCATTATTCGTTTCACCAGCATTCGAGCAAATATCAACCAGGCACCGAGCTCCATCAGATTCAGAATGAAATAGGGGCTCTGCGGATGGAGGGCTAAGCATACATAGGTTTAAAAAAAAAGGAAAAAAACCTGACCCGGGCTGCAGCCCAGGTCAGCCCCCACATGTATCCGCCCTTGTATGCAAGGTCGTGCCAAATGAATTAAAGGAAGTTAGAACGGTTAGGAATTACAAGGAAACGGATTGACTGTGTCAAGCACCACCTCCACCCACAAACACACTACCTTAATTGGCACCAAAGTGGGAATTACTAAAGTAACGATAGGCGTTGACTCCTTGTATTGCTTCGTCCTTCCGTCTCTTCCGATGTGTCTTCTTCTTCAATAGTTTATGTTATATGGATGAAGGTTGGTTGATGGAGAGTTGTGGAGAGTAGAATATGTGATGACCAGGGATTATAGATGTTAATCCCGGAGTGTTAATAACCCATAAAGTTGTTTTACGTGGCGATTTGGAGTTTAATCACGGTGTTGGGCCTTCCGGACTCGTCTATTTGGGTAGTTGGGATCGTTGGATCCCGAGGTTGATATTGTATTCTCATTCCGGTGAAAAACCTATGAGTTGGGTTTTTAGTGTGACTCGGGATCTGGGTGCTTTGTGTGGGCACCGGTAGGGGGTTTTGGAGTTAGAGAGAGAATTTTTGGAAACAGATGATTTTTAATGAATCATGATGTATTGGAACCATTTTCCTCACCTTGCCTCTCTCTCTCCTCACGCTGTTTCCCGATCTCCCTCGACCCCCGCCGCTTCAAGGCGTGTGCCCGCCGCCATCCGACGCGTCCGACCTACCATCGGCTTCGTCTCTTCCAGGCGCACCTTCCCATACCAACAATTTGAAGTTTCGTCGAGAATCGCGTTTGGATTTGCCAGAAAAGCGCTAGGGTTCGAAATTGAAATCTGTCCGATTTGGGGCTCGATTTTTGGTACGTTTTTGGGGCTTTTCTTCAGGCGTTTTTGGGGCGTTTTGTGCTGCATTTTGGGTCGAAAATTTTATACTTTGTGGTTCAAAAAATTTGTTGCCATTGGTTCGAATTTTGGTGTTCTGTTTTTCGAAAATCTTGCTGATTTTTGGATAAATTCTTATGCTTCACATGGTTCAGCTTTTGAGTCTCTTTGGTGATGCATTATGGTTCGAATTTAACGCTGATTGCGTGGGGTTAGGGTTCGAATTTTGGGGGTTTTGGCAGGGGGCGGTTATTCTTGTTATTGATAGATTAATTCATGTTTTAGATGAATTATGGTGCCTAATTGGGTTCGATTTGTGATGTGAAGGTTCGAAAATTTATGGGGAATTCTTGAACAATTTTCGATAATGTCTCATTCGTTTTCCCTCCCTGCTTATGCCCTGCCCCGGGTCTTTTAAATGGTTAATTGTCGTGTGTTGACAATATTTTGTTTAAGGGTTATGGGTGTGCTTGAGCATGGGTTGCATGTTCGTAAATAATTGTGAATTAATTTATCGTGTTAGCACATCGTCCCTCGGGGCATGGAACTCGAACAAAGTCTGGCTCGAACTAAGGAGATTTAAGGTACGTGCGACGTACGAGCATTTCTTTATATGAGAGCATTTGTGAAATGCATGATGTATTTTGATTGCATTGATGGTTGTACGTATGGTTATATATATATGTGTTGATGTAATTATGGAACGACCCAATCTTGACATCGCCGCCACAAGCGTGCGTGATACTAGAGTGGTATAACTTTACGAGATATATGGGGTACTGGGTTTATATGACTATTGTAGGGCATTTGAGATGCCTGAGAATGATCGTGGAATCATGTATTCATTATAAGACATGTGAGATGTCTAAGTATAATGGAGAATTGGAAAAATAAATGCTAGGCATTTGAGCTATCTGTGATTGATAGCGAGGTTGAGAAATCAGTATTTGTTATTGAGATATCCATATTTGCCTGTATAATGAATTTGGAATCACTACATATTGATATTCAAGAATTAGGCATGCGATGAGTTAAATCAATGTGTTGATTTACTGATTTTCGAGATTTGATGAGTTTGATGATTGTGAGAACAGGGGCAGTACACGGAATCCCGGATGAGGACGTTGACATCCAGGGAGTATCATTTAAAATTCATTAGTATTTACTTTTGTTGTAAATTATGAATTTCATTATTGTGATTATGGGATTTTGTGTATTGGTATGCTCACCCCGTTGGGGGCTGTCTTTGTTGGGGCAGGTGAACAGGTACATCGATGGCTGTGGAGCTGAGCTCGAGCTGTTGATTGGATGTACTCCCAGGATCGTGGTACCAGGGCTTGACGGAGCACGGTATCGTATAGAACTTTTATACACCCGAGGGTTATATACACATTTATGATGCTCGCATGTGAGCACGGTTATACTTGTATATGGGTTGTATATAAAGGCATGAGCCTTTCTCTCTTTCATTCTATGTTGCATGCAATTAAGGGTAGAATTGCTAATGATATGAGAGTCATTTGTGTATATTTTGTGGGTGTTGAAACCCACTTATGTTGTCTTATGTGTGGTGTCTTCCCTGGCTGGGAATTTACTTAGTGTTGCTGTATTCTGATGAGTATGTGTTTTCCCTGGCCGGGAACTATATTATGTGATGTGATTTTATTTCGGGATGGCTCTATTTATGGGGAGACTCTGCCCAAATTTTTATAAAAGTCCACAATGTAAAAAGTTGTGTAATGGGGATGGAAATGGGCGGAATCTATGAGTCTATTTGTTGGTAGAGATGATCTTAATGTTGAATATTAAAGAAATTTTGTAATTGCCATTCAATGGTAAAGTATCATCTGAGTTTCCCGATTGATTTTATTGAAAGCATGTGCCACACATAATGATTAATACACTAATCAAGGGTTAAGGGCTTGGGGTCCTTACATTAGTGGTATCAGAGCAGTGGTTAGCTCTTTGGGGCTGTTGAAGGCCTGGAACATGCTGATAGGGATGGGTAGCACATATTTATGCATGATAGTAGCTAGTGTTGTGTGACACAACTATTTTGCTTATGTGCATTTGTAACGTGTGATCATAGTGAAACGATTATATATCATAACATCTATAGGATCATAATATAATCTGTTGATTATGATTGTGAGTTGTGACACAGGGACAACCAAATGGAGCATTTTGAAATGCATTGGGATACAGGAAGTACTTTGTACTCATAGTTTATGCATTTGCTCGTTATAATCATATTGTGGTGAATATGAATTATTATATGCTCATGATTTGTGATTGTTCCTGTAGGACACTATGACACGAAGGGCTAAGGCCAGGGTTGAAAGACACGAAACGGTAACCTGCGTTTTATATACATCATGGATTATGCATTGTGGTTGCATGTGTACATGTAGTGATGATTTTAATGCTTTGCCGCCAAATGTTGAAGCGAGGGGTGGAAGTGCCGCATGTCGCATTTGAGCGAGGTGCATTAAAATACACTCTGGATTATGCTTTGTGATGCAGGTATGGATGAAATACTTGGTGAATATCCCATGAGTCATTGTTATGGATGAGTGATGATTTTAAATGCTTGCCGCTAATTATTGTTTTGTGCCGCTAAAATGTGAAGCGAGGGGTGGGAGCGCCGCATGTCACATTGAAGCGTGGTTATCATATGAGGCGAGGAAAGAATATTTGCCGCTAAAAACACGTAATATTGTCCATGAATCACTATAAAAACGCCACTAATCTCATACCAAATTAAGTATAAAAATCACACTTAGCAAATCCCCCAAACTTAAACTTGATCGTCTCGAGCAAGAAATAAAATCAAAAAGTATAGTTCAATATTGAAGATTCAAATAAACCAATTCGCAGTCAATCATGTAGCTCGGGCATCTCACTTACAGACAAACAAGAGTCAATCAGAAAATTTAACAAGTCGTGTTTTCTCCTAGATCAAGCAACATGTCTCCAAATCAGAACGTGCGTATATGTTATTGTCACTTTCAAGTTTCATGTAATTTTCATAGATCAAATAATGCTAGTCAATAAAGCTAAGATTATCTTTGAGCACAACATAGACCTATTTTCAAACACTTCTCCACTAATGTAGTCATTCCCCAGACTTGGATCATTATATCTTTTTAAGTTTATAATGTTAGGACTAGGTGTTGGCTTCAAAGAAAAGATATGATATCACAAAGAATAGAGTATAATCATGTAATGTTCATATTTTTAGCACAAATTGAGCTTCTCTTCTAATTTTTTTTTCTAGCATTGGCATCTTTGGGTCTTATTTATATATTCTTTTATCAAGGCTCTTTCTTTTCTTCTTTTCCATTTTCTCATTCATAATTCACTAACCTCATCAAAATGTAGCAATTCATGTGCATCTAACATTTTATCAAGAGCCTCTGACTAACGCCGTTGTACTGGATACAAAACTCATAAATAACAACTTCACGCACGTTAAATATCCACTTGACGAGCCTTCCAGAAAAAGAGGAGCCAATCGGCCACAATGAGGGAGAGTGTCAGAGATAAATAATAAATTGTTGAATCTCTCTACAAGCTTGAGCTTTTAGATGGAAGGATAATTCAACGAAGCACCGGGTACAAAGAAGTGAAATCTGTGATGCATATATGGGGAAGTGTTGAGCTTTCCTTGGGCAAAATCAACATTCCAAAACACCTTCACTATTTCAGATTAACAATAGAGAAAAGTTAACCAATTTCAATAAACTTCTCAAAATGCATGCGAAAAATTTGAACTTTTCGAAGGGTAACTAGTCCAAATCAATGCAGCATTTTAAAACATGAATGGATAATTACAGTAACCCTTTACGGGAAGGCAAAAACGTAAATATATATAATATAATACTACCATGAAGCAGACATATCAGATGAGGGGAGCCACAAAAGTTCAAATAGAGTATTGAAATTAACTTGAAATCTTCAATTTGAAAAACAACTGAGTTTGGGGACGAGGGGGACAATCAGTCAGAAACCCTAATTTCGAAAATATGCCCCATTAATCAGGTCTCATTTTCCCGATCAACCACCCATCAGTGAGTCCCGGCGAGCCACCCATCTAGCGGCGGTTCCATGATCATATTCCACTTACGATTTCACGCCACCAAAGGAGAATAACAAGCCTGACAAACATGACCCAATTCAACTTTTTGAAATTCGAAAGTGTTGTTTGGACTGTTGTACTAGTCCTTTGCCATATCCTTTCCACATCACAGGAAGAATATTTTGAGGCATCGTCGGTACAGATTTGTTAGGCTTGTAATTCTCCTTTGAATCTAGCGTCGATGAACAACCAAAATTTTTCTAGCATTTTTCTCATTCATAACATTACATAGTGTGGTTCACCTATGTAATCCCCCATAATTCTCCTATTAGTTAATAATCGAATTCAAACAAACTAAGGTGACAAATTTTTTCATATTTATCTAATATACTCTCTCGAGTTATATTAAACCTAATATCAAATTGCAGTAAGTCGCTCTCGTGTACTTATTTAACAACACAATATTGTATTAAGATCCGTGAAAACTTCTAGCTTTCGATTACTAGTTATCTATAGCTATCACACGTGTATTTGACTTCATCTCTCGATATCAGTCTGAAATCCACGGTATAAATCACTGTGTTCAATTGCCGTGCACTTTGGATTCTTGATCAATGAATTGAATTGATTTAATTCATAACACGGTTGATCATGTGTTGTTTGATAGGGAGGCCTTGTTGGCAATATTGCGGGAAAATTTACGCAGGGCACAAATTCGCGTGAAAAGCCAAACTGATAAGCACCGCCGTGATGTTCAAATTTACTGAAGGGGACTGATGTTATGGTCGCCTACATCCGCATAAAGAAATTTCTGTCACTGGGGGTAAACACTCAAAGCTCAGCCATTGTTATTACCTTATAAAGTAATCAAGCGTGTGGGACTAGTCACTTACAAACTGGACTTACCTTCGCATCCCTTGGAACATCCTCCAATAGATGTTTCTAGTCAACCCCTCTTGCTATCCTGAATCAGCGAACAATCAAGCGTGGAGTTGGTGATGTATTACAGGTTTTGGTTCAGTGGACAGGATTACCATTAGAAGACACATCGTGGGAGGATCTGTCTCATTTTCGTGGATTGTATCCAGGATTTCACATTGAGGACAATGTGAGTTTTGATGAGGCAGGAGATGATAGAACCATAAAACCAAACCATGCACAGTGTGACAGAAGAATGAGGAGCGCACCACTTAAACTTGTAGACTATGTTACTACCAATAATACGCAATTGTATTTTCTTTTCAGATAGTTAGTTGCATGTGGTTAATTGTTGCATTGTGTTTAGCAAAGTATAGATAGCATAAGTCAACAGAAAATGGTTATGGAAGTTATTATACAAATTCTCTTCTCTGATAAATTCTCTCTATTCTCCCTAATTTCTAAATCAATTCTTCTTCTTGTTCTTAATCTATGTTGCACCGATACTCCAAAAAAATTCACGGTCAAGTATCGGATACTTCTGGGATACGGATACGCTCGAATACAACACCGATACGTATCGGATACGCCACGTGGCGTATCATGTGGACAAAAATTAAGTTTTTATATCGGATACGGTCAAGATACGCCGCTGACCGTATCCGGCACGGCTTAAATACGGGAACTTTTGGAATTTTTTAAAAAATAGGGTTGAAACTGTAATTAAAATTAAATTATTTAACTTAATCCCTATTTTTTAACCACCTTAATGTGTTTAATGTCGATTATATGCTTGAAATTTTTAGATGTCCTGGATTAATATTTTACCATTTGTCGTGAATTTGGTGAGTTTGCAACTTTATTCTGATTTCTAATGTTTTTAATGTTGATTATATGTTTGAACTCGATTTCTTACAAATATTATTAATTATATATATATATATATATACATATAAATTAATAAAATTTGCCGTATCCAGACGTATCGTATCCTACAAATTTCAAAAAACCAGTGCAGTCGTACCCGTATCTGCGTATCCACGTATTCGTATCCGTGCAACATAGTTCTTAATTATTCTGAGGAGATTGACACTCTCGAAACTGTCCCTATCACCGACCACCACTCCCATCCGATGTCATATGCATCATCTACCTCGAACCCAAAGACTCCCGCCGTCAACAACCACATCTCCCCTCCATACGCCGCGCCTTGGACGAGCCCTTCAAACCACTCCCGCATCTACCTCGCCGACCTCCTCTCCCCGCCGTTACATGCGTCATCTACTACGAAGCCAAAGACTCCCGTTGGTTTGGTGCGGCAGACGCGAGACTCAGCTGACTTTCATGGAAGTTTCTCTGTTTTGCAAAGCATTTGCTTGATTCATAGTTGTATGATATTAGATTTTTGACCAAATTATTTTACACTTCTCCTGTTGACAAATTCTGCCAATAAACTATTCCTTGCTACATACATTAAAATCATGATAATTATTGTTTTGATAAACTCATGATTCAGTTTTTTTGTAACGTATACGGTTCTTCGCTGATGCATTATGTTGGTATTATGTAGAATCGAATTGCACAAACTGGAACGAGGGGACAGGGTTTGTTTGTTGCTGCCCTGAAGGGCACTGCCCTTACGGGCATCATTCACCATCCATGTAGAATCTTTTTTTTCTTTTAAAAAAAAAGATTCCAAATGAACGGCGATGATGCACCTAAGGGCACTGCCCTTAAGGGCATCATCAAACAAACCGAGGGACAGACGGACACTACCTTAGGGCATCATCAAACAAACCGAGGGACAGACGGACAGTAAGTTGGAGATTCTTGTTTGAGATGACGATTGGGTTGATCACCGTGAAAATGGCATACTCTCTACTCTTTTGATGCTACCAAGTGCATGTTCTCTTGGGTAATCTGTCCTAGAAGCTTCGGATGGCCCGACTAGAATATAAAGATCAAGTTATTGTAGATTTGTTCGCAGGCATAAGATACTTCATACTTTACTCTTCCTTTCCTTCTGAAGTCGATTCCCATTTTTCTTTTGCAAATTTCAAATAATCTGAATTCTCGCTGCTAACAATTGTGTGGAATTAGGGGTGCTTAACGGATCGGACCGGTTTGATCCGGAACCGGCCGGTTTTGGATCCGTTAAGCACGGATCGGATCCGATTCCGGTTCCAACCGGTTCCGGGTCGATCCGGTCCGGTTCGTTGCTTTAATTTTTTTTTTTTTGTTAAAAAAATACCGGTTCCGGTCCACGAACCGGAACCGATGATGCACCCCTATGTGGAATGAATGCTTGATGTCCTACTTGTCATCCATACCATCATAATCTTATGCCAATTTTGGGGTTGACAATTGTGTTCTTCTTGAAAGTGGCATAGATAGGAATTTCAAATTAAAGGGGTAAAAATTTACATTATTTTTGTATGAAAATAATATATTATTTTAATAATTATTTTGAATAAGCGCATCATTCGCATACTCGTTAATATTGTTTAATTGTATCTTTCTCCACATTCATAAGTTTTATTCGTCACTTCATTCACAATCTTTTGTACATATTCAATAATACATTTAATCTAAATTTTAAATTATTATATACAATGGAGCTTAAGTATAGATACCTAAATATTTAAAATATTTTTTTTTAAAAATAAATAATTTTTTATTAAAAATGATGTATATCTACATATTTAAAAAAATACTTAAAAAGATGAGAATTTGGACAAATAAAAACAAAATTATAAATAAATATTTTTTGGGTATACCCATAATTAAAAAAATCTTATTGGATGATAAAATCAAATATTTTATAGGATAAATCAAAAAAACTTAATGAAAAGAGGGGAGTGGGTTTCAAAATCTCGACCATGGCCGTTCAAATACTAACACTTGCCACCTAAGCTACATTGCTTTTGATTAATTTACAATAAACATATGTATGTATGTATGTATGTATGTATGTATGTATGTATGTATGTATGTATGTATGTATGTATGTATGTATGTATGTATGTATGTATGTATGGGTTGGGGGTGAAGCTCACCCCAGCTCCTACTATACCTGGCACCGCGTCTTGTGCGATGCCAACAAAAACTAGTATTACCATAAAATAAAAATATCGTCAAAACAATAGTTTCCATCAAGTATTAGATTAACACAATCACATCGTCAAATCAATAGTTTTCACCACTAATCAGATTAACACAATAACTTTAAAATCTTAACAGCCTTCTCCATAAGTAAACTAAAAGTTCTCGATCTCATCCATATCACAAATATATTTACATCCAATAAAGTAATCAAGAAACAATATATTTGATGCAACCATGTGGAACTGTAATTCATAATTCTCCCACAACCATCTCAAAACAATATAAACAGTTCTACCTTGCTTCTAAAATGTCAATAAAATTCTAGATTGAATATTTTGATGTATATGGGGCATCAAAATTTGTACCTAAAGATTTCAACAGAAGTCATTAAAAGTCTATAAAACTTTGGATATCTATAGACTTTTACAGAGTTTTAGAAAGTTAAGTTTGAATACTACCTGACTTTTAAAAACTCTACGAAAGTCTGTTTTGAATACCACTAGACTTTTATGCAGTATATAAAGATGTGGATTGAATACATCTAGACTTTTAAACTCCATAAAAATCATTAAAAGTCTAGAGTGCATTTTAAAAATTCTTTTCCTAAAATACATCAAGTGTTCGATGAGTTTAATGCTTAATAAAATCTAGAACTTATATCCACTTATTCAAAATTTCAATTGTTTACCAAAATTTCTTATTCGAGATCTAATAAACATAGATTTCCTAAATTTGTTAAAAGCATAACTATTCCACACCTAAACCCCGGTATTGTCAATGAAACAAATAATTTTTATTTTTGGCTTCCATTTACAAGTTTTTAAATTATTTTGCTAATAAAAAAGAGGGGCATTAAGGAATATAGGCTCCAACAGTCCAACAATTAAAAATTTAAGCCTAGATTAAAAAATATTAAATCAATAGACCTGTACTATTTTTCTTCCAAAAATACCCTTTAATTTACCAAACCACCCACGTTTTTTACAGCTCTTCTTCTCTCCTTCCTGCCACTCCCTCTACATCCAGGAATGGCAACAGGACGGGTATATGATGGATTTGACCAATCTCGACCCGCCCCGCTACACATAAAATCCGGACCCGCTCTGCTTAGACCCGTGAACCCAGCGAGTTTACCCTCCCCGCCCCGGTTCCAGAGTTCTTTTATTTTTTGTTCTTTTTTAAAAAAAAAATTAGCAAGAAATCAATTTTGAAATACAAAAGTTGAGTTTTGTGATTAAATTTCATATTTTCTCTAGAAAATATTTATAATAAGCATTGAAAAACTATCTTTAAGCTACTAAATATTTATTAATTTGCTCTTATTTCCTTCAAAATGTACAACTTCTTTAACATGAACACATGAATTTTGATACAAAATTAAATAATGACACTTTATTGTTCAATCAAAGAAGTAAAATGTATAATCAATATCAAATTTTTTTTTAAAAAAAATAAAAAAATGTATAGCGGGGCGGGTACGGGCCGGGTTCAGCCAATCCCAGGACCCGCCCCGCCCCGCTTCCAAACCCTAGCGGGTCCAGACCCGTCCCAGCGGGACGAGTTTAATGCGAGTCCAGGTCTGACCCATCTCATTACCATCCCTACATTCTCCTTTTTTGTCGGTATATCGATTTGGTGCAAGTCTGTACAATTAATTCGGTCTACTTGAATTTATTCTCGTCGTATATGGCTTTTAATTCGGTTTATTTGAATTTAATTCTCCTTGCATATATTTAATTCGCCCTACACATCTTATATGCATTTAATTCGTCTTACATTGATTTAATTCGCCATACATAAATTTAACTAGTCTACTTGGAATTAATTCGTCCTACATACATTTAAGGGTTTTTATTTAATTAACCAAAATTAAAATTTTAATTTACAAAACAACCTCAAATAAGAGGATTTATTAAAATGACTCAAAGCTCCAACTCAGATGTCGCCTTTAGATTGAAGACGCCATCTGAGTTGGCCCTTCCGTAGGAAAAAATAAAAAAGAAGAAGCCATTTAAAGTGACGCCTTCCTAAAAAGTTATAAAAAATAAGAAGGAGGTGCCACTTATAATTTATGACATCTAATTTAAATAATAACGACTGATATCACATAAAATAAATATATTATATTATGGGTGAGCATTCGGTTAATTCGGTTAATTACCGAACCGAATTAACCGAAACCAAAACAACCGATTTTTTTTCACAAAACTGAACAAACCGAACCGATATTTTTGAAAATTGTAAACAAATTTATAAAAAATAAATTAAAAACTGATTTTAAAAAAATAAAAAAAAAAATATGTTAGATCGGTTAAATCGGTTAACCGATATTTTTGAAATCAACCGATAACCGAACCGATTTAACCGATATTTTAGAAAAATAAAACCAAACTTCCGAATTGACTGAACCGAATTTCCAAATTTATTCGGTTCGGTCGGTTTTTTCAATTAAACCGAAGTTTTGCCACCCCTAATTATGACCCTTGTTAGTTTCTAATATAAAAACATTATAGTTGTCTTCTTTATTATTATTTTATCATTTGATATAAAAATACATAATATAAAATTTGATCTTGTTCAAATTAGAGCAGATGACTACCGATAATTCACACATATTTTTTTATGATAATAACATAGTTTACCCGCGTAAAAAAGTAAATGTAATTGCCCTTTGAGTTAATGATTGGGACACGATTACTTCATCAGAACGTCAATCCCTAAACTGGTTTGTTTGATGTTGTTCTTGAGGGTAGTGTTCTTAGGAGCATCATCACCATTTATTTGGAATCTTTTTTTAAAAAAAAAAGATTCCATTTGAATGGTAAATATTACTCCTGAGGGCAATGCCCTTAAGGACAGCAACAAAGTTTCCCCCTAAACTGGCACAAGGCGAGTTTTCTCTTCTCTGAGCTTTGCTTTTTTCAAAAAAAAAAAAAATTTCACCCAGTAAAATATATATTCTCAGACGTGAATGCTCATAATTTCTTGATAATAATTATATAATATGTCATATCATATTCCAAGAAATAAGACCCCTTGATTTGAGGGTTTTTTAACTGTTTAATCGAAAAAATAAAATTATTTAACAAAATAATTGTTTTTTTTTTCTATTATTAAAGTAACCTAAGTCGCCATGTGAGATGTCGACTTCTTTGAAGTCGCCATCTCACATGGCGACTTCTACAAAAATTATTAAAAAAACTATTATTTTCCGATGTCGCCATGTCAGATGGCGACTTCATTTGAAGTCGTCATCTGACATGGCGACTTCTACAAAAATTATTAAAAAAATCTATTATTTTTTCGATGACGCCATGTCAGATGACGACTTCATTTGAAGTCGCCATCTGACATGGAGACTTCCGTATAAAATCTAAAAAAATATTATTTTCGGAAGTCGCCATCTGACATGGCGACATCTTTTAATTTTTTAAAAGGTGTCGCCATGTTAGATGGCGACATTATATTAAAAAATAATTGTTTTGCCGGTGTCGGTATATAAAGACAGAAATTTTTTTTGTTTTTAAATATTGTCGCCATCTGAGATGGCGACAAAAAAAAATATTTTTTTATTTAATGTCGCCATTTTAGATGGCAATAATCAATTACTTTGTCTATAAAACTGAACATTACTCCTTCTGAAATATAACAAATTCTCTTCGGCTTTCGAACAAATTCTCTTCGGAATTCGTGAAAATTCAAATTCTCTTCAGAATTCGTGAATATTTTCTCTGCAGGTATGTTGTTATACAAATAATTAAATTTCATAATATTATATATACTGTACTAATTTATAAAATTTGTGTTTATTTTAAGGTATGTCAATTAAAGTTTTGTTGTATTGGGGAGGCAATATATTACAAGATTCAGAATCTGTTAGATATGATCGTGGTCCGTCGAAAGGCATGACAATATCTCGCACTATTAATTATTTGCAGTTAGTGAACGACGTATATGATATTACTGGCATCGACCGTAACCAGTTCATTCTGAAAATATATTGTAAATATATATTTAGTGATTTTTCTGTGATAAAACAAACAATTTTTCCCGTTGACAGTGATTACAATTTGGCATGGGTATTGGATTCTGAACAAAATTATAGTTGTTTGGAGATGTATATACAAACAGAACGGAGAGATTATGATTTTATTACAGAAATGCCAACAAGTGGTAGTGGTCCATTTGTAGTAGATACAGAAAGACCAACTACCTCTAGGATTCAAGATGATGCTCCTATAGTTGCTGACAATATTGTTCCCGAGCCATTAGCAGACAGTTTTGTGGATTTTGGAGATGATTTTCAGACTGAACCGGAGGGAATTCCATCTGAGGATGAGTCTGATGACGATGAGGTTGATATTGAAGAAGTGTCAGATAATGTACCAGACACAACCACAACAAATACCCATGTCCTTTATCCAACAATTCAATTCTTCTCAATGACACATCCCGAAGTATTTGGAGACTCATTAGACATTCCAACATGTAGATGGGGGAGTTACTACGACTACTCGAAAGGGGATATCCATCTAGATATGGTTTTCAAAAATAAAGCTCATTTGCAGGCAGCTGTAAAGGATTACTCTGTACGTGTTGCGAAACGGGAGTACCGCGTTGTCAAGAGTACAAAAACATTGTGGAAAGTTGTGTGCAAACACAGTACAGAAGATATGCCTTGTAGATGGTACGTGCGGGCCTCGTTGAAGAAAAAAGTTGGTTTATTCAAAATAAACAAGTATGGAGGTTTATTCAGAAACATATTTTAAATATTAAAAAAAACAAACATATTATTTACCTGTAAGAGTTGCACTGCACCACATATAACTTTTTTCCCTTTCTCTGATGGCGTGCACAACTCACGATATAAGTATGCCAATACAGCACTGCCCAACTATATGTACTGGCAGAGTCGATATCCTCCAACTTTTGTAAATATAATAATCTAACAAAATTGCCTGAGGAATCAGGGCACATAATCCCCCCTAACATCAATAACGCACAACCCCTTGTGAACTTAACAACATCATCTGCTGTACTATTTTCATCCAATGGATTGAGCAGCAAATGATTATGCAAAGCAACTAATTTCAAACGTGCGCCCTTAAGGTCTGTGATGGCTGGTAAGAAACCTAAATATGTATGGCAATATTCTTGCCAATCGGGTAGAGTCCTATCAATATCAATCCCCGACACTACGATGCCATCTACTGGCAACGCCCATATTACTGCAATGTCTTGCAGTGTGATGGACGCTTCTCCTGATCTAAAATGAAACGTGTGTGTTTCACGGCGCCATCTCTCAACTAAAGCCGTGATCAGGTGCATGTCAAGTTCAATCTTACCACACCTATAGATACCATAAAATCCAATAACGTGCAATAAATTAACAACACGTATATCTAATGGACACATATCCCAAAAATATCCATATCACCTGCCCATACATCCTCACATCGATGTGAAGACTGCAACGACAAAAGATGTGTGTCAACCGGGCCTGGTTGTCTCATTTGATCCATCCTGAAATATAATACAAAAATTAACAACATTAATCTCAACATTACAAAAACAACCCGTCCGTCGCCCACCGCCGCCGCCCACCACATGCCGCCGCCGCCGCCGCCCGACGCCGGCGACGGCTCCATCCGAAGTCAACTTAAATTTTAATCTTTCACATCACAAAAATATACTCCAACAAGTAATATACTCCCACTAAATATATCAAAATCATAATTTATCTACGATACACAAATACCAAAATTAAAAAGCTTACCTTAAATATTTTGGAAATAGCTTGATTTTTGCAGAAATGTTAGGAAGAAAATTTGAGAACGAGCGGACGAAAGAATTGAGAATGAGAATGGTGCGGCGGAGAATTTGCAGAAGAAGAAATGAGAATGGTGCGGCAGCGTGTTGTGGAGTTTAGGTTAAAAATTCATTGGTGTCGCCATCTGAGATGGCGACACCAATAAATTAAATTGATGTCGCCGTTGGCGACATCAATAAATTATATTGATGTCGCCAACTCAGATGGCGACATCATAAAAAATAATTTTTTTTATTAAAGTCGCCATGCCAGATGGCGACTTCAATTGAAGTCGCCATCTGACATGGCGACTTAGGTTAGTTTGATAATAAAAAAAATCGGTTAAATTGTTAAATTATTTTTGAAAATCAAATATTTAATTAAAAAATCCCTTGATTTGAAGTCGGATTTTATAGAATAAATTTAATGCCAATCTGTACAAACGATCACAATGAAAATCTTAAAGATTTGCATCATTTAATGTTGAAATGATATCCGAATCTACCACAAAGTCTATGAAATCATCATTGCTCATACATTAGCTTATAATCATAACCGATCACAAGAAAAATATTTTTTTTAAGGAGGCGTCTTCTTCTTTATTTATATTTTAACTTTTTTGGAAGTCGCCACTTCAAATAGTATCTTCTTCCTTTTATTTTTTTTTGAAAGGCGCTAAATTAGATGGCGTCTTCAATCTAAAGGCGCCATCTGAATTGGCGCTTGAGGTTGTTTTGTAAATTAAGATTTTAATTTTGATAATTAAATAAAAAAACCTACATTTAATCCTCTCTACATGGATTTAATTCACCCTAGATTGATCTACTTGGATTTAGTTCACCGTTCATGCACTCAATTCATTTTCATGGATTTAATTCGCCCTACATGAATTCAAATCTCCATATGTTTTAAATATATTTTTTTTAGTTTAACAAGGTATAATCTTTGGGTGACGATCTCGGCCCCTCAGGACTACAATCAGGTAAATCAAGGGATGTGCACGGATGTTTCTGAAGGAGCGGACCAACAAGACCCAAACACAGTACAAACCCTCAAAATATTTCAATGAAAAATTTGTCCTACACGGGATTCGAACCTGTGATGTGAAGGGAATCTCCGCATAATTATTAAATAAATTATCGTATCTATATTAATAAAAGCATCGTGGCTGAAATATTTTATGTTTTACGTTTATATGCAGGATATGAAAAAATAGTTTTGACTTTTATAAAATACAATCGTCATATACAAAAACAAATCGCCATGTACAAAAGGTATTTCGTCATATACATGATTAATAAATAATGTTTTTTTAGTTATTAAAATGATAAGTACATTAATAAATATTTTATATTGAAATAATATCATGCCTAATTTCAATTTTTTACAAAAGTATAAATAGAAATGTGAGAATTAAACATAAGTGTAAGAAGAATTAAATTATTACAGTGAGCGAATTAAAAACAATACCACAAAACATCTTATAAGTTATTCGAAAGAATAAAATAATTATGTTGTTATGCTTAATTTTATTCTTAATCATGAAAAAAATGTTTCACACGCATTTTGAAATAACACAATGCCTAATTTTAATTTTGTACAAGACATTATTGAACATGTGAGGGAGAATTTATTCTATGCATGGAGAAATTAACACAAGTTGATGAGGATCGATACTAGGGGTTCGTGTTAGGATCGATCTGGGGGTGAGTTGTCAATCCACACACGAATTCAACCAACTTGAGCTTCAATAACTCGTGTTCTTGAAATAATTGTACTGAGAGATTATGTCGAGTTCGTTTCAAAACGAGTGGAAGACACTCGACATAACCCGTTCTATAACCGATTAACCATTTGAAAATTGTTTTAAAGGTATGCAAGTAAATATGTAAAAACAGTTTGGTTGAAGCATCTTATCAAACACTTAGTGATCTACACTTTGATGTTTTATCAAGCACATAAAATGATTCACAATGCTAATCCAAATGTAAGGTAAATAAATGCAATAAATAAATACACAAGCATTTGTTTATGGAAGTTCAAAGGTGGTGCAATTATTTCCAAGTCTCCCATTCTTCCACCGAATGGAAGGATACACCTGTTTTTGAGCTTCCATGTCTTGTATATATAGCTCTAAATAATGATATATAACGTTAGATAAAAGAAAATAGTAGTTGGGAGAGTTTTGATAAGTTTCCCGAGCTTGCAACGGTCATATTCTGGTTTATGAGTTGTTTTTGGAAGTCTGTTGTTTCAGGCAAGACACCAGCAGACATTTGCAGAAAAGTTTACTTCATATAAACTTTCGAATCATGTCTACTAGTTTGAGATATAACTTGTAGAGAATTGAGTTGGATATCCAACCCCTTTGGAACCAGGTCGTTTCGATATCCGAGCTATGAGATATGATTGATTTAGTCAGCAGCGCTTGGGGTCCAGCGGATGTTGATTTCTCATTTCAGCAACCAAACTCAAAGTCATTTCTTAGCACATCATCAAGCTCTAAAATATCATTTATGAACCGCATATTTGATGAATATATATTGGAAACACAATAACAAGTTTTGTTAACATCAAAACCAAGATTATTCGGGTTCCCAAAAACCCAACAGTTCGAGTCTGCTGGTCTGAACCAACTCTCTGAAATCGTTCAAGTGATTTATTAGTTTACCTATCTGATTCCAACCAAGTGAGTTGTGATAGCTCTGGTTCTTAAAGTTATCTGCGCCGAGAGATTAGATCGAGTTTGGTTTAAAAAACCAAGCGAAAATAACTCAAAATAACATCATCTGAATTGATCAGCGAGAAAATAAAATCAGAATAAAATAAACATTTCAGAAAAGTAAAAACACTCATATTTGTTCTGGAAGTTCGAAGTGGTGCAATTCTTCTACGTCTTCCCTTCTTCCACAACATATAAGGATTTGACTAGAAAACTTTGATATATAAAACCCTTTGTACAGACCAACTCTAGTTGATGTCACTCTTACAACTAAAACTCCTAGCATCACCTACTACTCAACAACAGTCTAACTCATCTTAGCTCTCAAATTGTTCAGACAATCACTCAATTACAATGAAGCTCTCAATAAAAAGATTAAGTGTTTGTGACGCACATTTGATACTATAAATGATCAGATCTTCATTTCAATGATGGCGCATATGTGTGGGTATGCTCTCAATAAACTGATATCCCTTTACATCGATCACTCTAAAGTATGATTACGATGAGTGGTATGAAGAGTTGGATCACCATCTCTCTCTTTTCTTCTTGATCTTCAAGTGTATAATCATTGAAAGAATTGTTTCACACACGTTTTGAAATAATATAATGTATATATTGTAAGTTTTTACAAAACTAGTAACAAAATATGTGATAAAAAGATTATATTGTAAGTTGATCTGTTGAGTTCAGTCGGTTGACTTATTCATCGTCTCTTCTCTTCAACCGTGTCAACAGATATATCAAAACCTGATATCCAACACGCATTACACATTGATTTAATTCAACATACACATTGATTTAATTCTCTCTACATATATTTCGCCCTACACATGGATTTATTTCGCCCTACACATGAAATTAAATCTCACTATTCGTGAATTTAATTTACACTACACATTAATTTAATTCGCAACACATGAAATTAATTCTCCTACTCGTTGATTTAATTTGCAGCACAAATAAAATTAATTCGCATTGTACATTAATTTAATTCTCACTTCGAACAATTTAATTCTTCATATACATGAATTTAATTCTCCCTACACACTAATTTATTCGTCTTATACATGAAATGAATTATAGCCCTACAGATGAATTTTAAATCCCCCTAAACATAAATTTAAATTGAGTTACAAATGGAATTAATCCACCATAGCAATAGATTTAATTCACATTACATAAGGATTTTTAATTCGCAATATACTTTGATTTAATTCACGCTACACATGATTTTATTCACCCTACATATGAAATTAATTCTCATTATACATGAATTTAATTCGTACTAAACAAGATTTAATTTACATTACAATAGGGGTGTAAACGAATCGAACATGTTCACGAACTTTTCGAGCCGGCTCGAAAAATATTTGATTCGAATTCGAGCCGAACTCGAACATGTTCGAACTTTTTTCGAGTCGAACTCGAGCCCAAATTACTTTGTTCGATAGTTCGTGAGCCGCACGCGAACTTTAATATTTTATTAATATAATATAATTATATATTAAATAAATATATTTCGAACCTTTCATGTATTTATTTTTGAGTAATAATTCAAATATCTCACAAACATGTTCGAATATTTTCGAGCCGAACTCGAACTCGAACTTTGATTCGAGCCGAACTCGAGCCAAAATTTTAAAACTATTCGAACTTCGAATCAAACTCGAGTTCGAATATAACTATCTCGAGCCAATTTCGAACATTCAAATTTTCTGCATATTCGACTCGATTCGATTCGTTGACACCCCTACATTACACAAAATGGATTTAGCCTTACCCATGAGTTTTAACTTTCCCTCGATATAAATTTAATTCGCACTTCACATGGATTTAATTCGCCTTATAAACGAAATTAATTATAGCTCGGATTTTAAATCTCCCTAAACATAAATCTAAATCGCACTAAACATGGATTTAATTCCTACCACACATGAATTTAATTCGCATTATATATTGATTTAATTTGTGCATTTAATTCGCTCTAACATGAAATTAAATCTCATTATACATGAATTTAATTCGTACTATACATTAATTTAATTTCATTATACAACAATTTAATTCTCCCACATTGATTTAATTCTACCTAAACATAAATATTAATATAATTCACCCTACATATTAATTTAATTCGTACTACACATGCATTTAATTAGTCCAACACATGAAAATAAATTCGCCCTACACATAAATTTTTATTTCGCTCTAAGCGTGTATTTAATTTCACGACCCTAGACATAGATTTTTATCTTGCCCTAGACATGAATATAATTCTCTCCAAACAACAAATAAATCTCTCCAAACAATAAATAAAATTATTTTATAGAGTTTTGCTAAACAACTAAAACGAAATAAATAGTAATTATTAACTCATTTCTTATTTTCTCTTCCATATTCTCCTCCATATGTTGTGGTGGTTGCACTCGTAGGTGGTGACCGTCGTGTTAGCAAGAAAAACGAAGCCGAAGGTGGTGGGAATCGGGTTGAAAGTCTCTCGACGACTGTGGTTACTTTTTTGTTAAATTTTGGTGAGAGAAGGAAGGCAGAAGAGAAGAGAAATCTAATTTTATGGTAATTTAGTAAGTTTGTTAGAAAGTTAGTGTAGAGGCCTAATCTTTTAATTTTGTATTGGGCCCGGTCTATAAATTTAAATTTCTCATTAAAAGGTATGTCCACTGTGTTGTGCTTGTAGATGATGGATCTGAAGACAGTTTGAATGTTAAGACAGTTTGAATGTTGATACAAAGTTTGATCAAAAAGATGCAACTATGAAATGTTAATTTCATTTCTATGAGCTCAAAACAATAATATTTAGTCCAAATAAAGAAACGAATCTCATGGCATTCATAATTCACTTTATTGTTAAGAAGCATTTTGTTATAATTTATTTATTAGAATTAATATAAAATATAATCGTGACAGGCCACTTAATTTTAATGAATTTGTAGTTCCATCGTACATTTGCAATAAATAATCATTGTTCTTCATTGTTTACCATCTTGTAGATGATACTAAACAAATATCAAAACTGAAGAAGTCCACAAGATGGAGGATTATTAGGTCCAAAAGATTCGACTAGCGACACTGTTTCATCTCCTTTATGTATACGAAGCTGAAACTAACACAAGGAAGTTATCCTTTTTTTCCCTTGTCAACTTTTGCATATTTGCATTATATGATGCATTACAAGTAGGAACTTCCTTTTGCTCCGACAAAGTTTCCTTTAGTTTGTGTATGCTTATGTCTGTTGAGTAGGTACAAGTGTCGTTTTCAATTTCTAGATTCGCTTCTTTTATTGTGCTTGGAATAGATTCGGTAAGTTAAAACATGGCCTTGTTTACTTTCATGTGCTATTACAAGTTCGTGCCTTCCTTTTTCATAGAGAGATATATTTGATATCGTAAAGCGAACTTGCTTTTCATTGTCAAGGTAACTGCTGTGTGTGGACTCAGATTGACTATCACATATTTTAAGTCTCAAGTTTAGTTGTTGACGATTGTGTTTTGTATTTTCAGTGTTTAGACTCATGTAGTCCAAGTACAATATTTTTATTTTTGTCCCATTACAGCTCTGCATAGGAATATAGTTCATCTGTCATTTACCATTCCTTTGGCAAGTTATGGTGCACCTTACTCTAACAAATTTTTAGCTTTTATTTTTCTCATTTAACTACAAGATCTTTTAGCCAATGTAGATCTTTATCAAAAAATAGCGGACTGGCATTGCGTCTTGTGTGGTGCCAGATGAACTTGTTGTCCTATTGCCCCCCTTCCGAAATTAAGTAAATGTCAATCCTCGTGTCTACATTTCTTTACTGTCAGGATGTCACATTATCAACAAAATCACCAGTAAGTGAAGAAGCTCGGTTATCTTTCTCGAAGGACCTGTTGTCACAAAAACTTGCAACGTTCATTACATTTTGTGGACTGCTATGCGAAAATATCTCGTATCCGAAGTTGAAACTATACCCTTTTCCTAGAATAGAGAGCTTTAGTACTTCTTGGTAAGAGAGGATTAATACTATTAGATAAGGTACAAGAGAAGTTATTTGCTCTCCCGCTAAGTAAGCACTTATGAGACTATCTTAGCCCAGAGTGATCCCCCACTACAAAAAGACGTGGACACATAGTTGAGTGCTCCTTGTCAAGGGCGGAATTAGGGAAAAAAAACTTAGGAGGGCGAAAATAATTTTTTCAATAATTAATTTGATCTTCATCTTTAACCCTATTTTTCTAGGGATCATTCAAGAATTAATTCCCATGATTTCTGTCATATTCTTGGATTTGGAAGCCTTGCAAGATGCCGTGAAGTCAGAAAGAAAGAGTAAATCACATAAGGAAAGAGTTGAAAAAATAATAAATCATGTTGTCAGAACTTCACGCCAACAAAGAGTGAAAAATAATAATCACATAGTCACCTACCAGTTTCAAACCCGCTACCTACATGACAAGCAAGAATACTTATACTTACTGCTGAACTAAGCCAACTTTGCTATGAATTCGATACAGTATATATATATACATCTAAATAATTTTTCTGGGGGGTGCGATGTCTTCGCCCCTGCTCCTTGTTGTTCGGATCTTGACTGGATCCGAGCTTTCCAAGCTCTATACTGTTGGGGAATTTTGCAAGGGTCTTATCGTATTTTTGATTAGGAGTACTTTGGGATTATATTTCACGCCGAGGATTTGTGCTGCTGGCCGAGGTGAATATTGCAGACCAGCGGATCTGGTGGTCGACAATTGTTCGGACTTGGAAAAGGTAATTGAACAAAGTTATTGACAACTGCAAGCGAACGAGTAAACTTCTGAGCATGGCCTGATGTCAAGTAAAATATTGATAACCCTTCTGGCCTTTGAGTCAGACCTCAAATATATGTTATAGTTCTTTCAAGAAGAGAACATAATCTACCTTAAAAATAAATACGATAGAAAGCATACCAGCACTAACGCTTCTTTACAATTTCTTCATTTGCACGTAGTAAGTCATTCTTCGAATTGAAGAAAGTGCATCTTCACATGAGTTAGACAATTATTGCAATTTTTTCTGCAACTGCAAGGAAGAAAAAGGAAAGGGGGAGAGATCATAACTAGAATAATGGAAATCAAACCGAGAAAATTGTTATCATTTAAGAATGCAGTCTAGCAAAAAACAGGCAAGAAGATATCCACAAAAAGGTATGGCGCAAAATTGTTGAAACTAAGCATGCCAACTTGGGATTGTCCATCTAACTTCAATGATCCCAGAAGTACATAAAAAGATTCATTCTATGAAACCAAAGTCAGTCAATGATGTAAAAGAGATGAAACACCAGGCAAAGTTTCAAAAACTTGAGACGACAGCCGACAGGGAATATGGATGAAACAGTTTCTTTTTGTTCATAATTCCAGAATTCAAAGTTCAAAAGATATTTAGAACAACTAAGTATGTTGCTCCATATCCATCCACACCTGAGCCTGGATCTGAGTTAATACCTCTGTGCCTTCTGCTTCTTCAACAACTTCTCTTAACTCCATGATCTGCACGGCAGAATTCCACCTATTATTATCACAAAGCAGTTTTTTTGAAAGCTCCTCTCTGAAATAGGATGACATAGTGCTTACGCGTGCCTGCTCAATATACCAGACCCTATTTGTGGAACCACGTTATATCAACATTTCAAATGAACTTGAACAAGTTGACTAGTCAATATATTGCTTGAGCTTGTGGTCATGCATTTTCATTCATAGAATAGTTAACTCTTGTCCGCATCATGTTAACATCAATTCCCATTTCCCGATTCAAGTTGTTTCTATAGATCTCCCAAAAGCTTAGGCATAAGCTTTAATCATCTTTTATCAAGCACTTGCGTGAAATTAAATGAAATATCAAAATTCATGCAAGATTCAACAGGCCCGTACTTAAAAAGAAATACTTCAGCTGAACACTGCAGTAAGAAGAATGAAAAATATCAAGCTCGAGTGACTTCTCCGAGAACATAGTTAATGACGACAAACAATTGTGACATCTTGGATACTTATTTATGGCATGGACGTGTACAAATAAAATGTTACAAAACTACAAGATTAAAAGAAAAAAGGCAAAAACAATCCTCAGTAAATGATGCTTCATGGAGTACTTCATTACCTTAGCTAACAGCTCCAGATCTGTAATGTTTTCTACTTCATCCACAATCAGGTCTTCTAACTTCATGGATAATAATGGACACATTGAGAGAACTCTTTCTACCAATGTGAAAATACAGAGATGGGTTTTAGATGCTATAATTCATTGACCTAGAACATTGAATATGAGAAAATCGTTGTCAATAAAATGTAAGACTAAGATTTTCTATCCATTGCTCGCTAAACGAGGACACAAAACATACCAAATGATAAAATGTATGGCATGTAATATTTTACAGGTAAAGTAAACAAAAGTCACTGAGCATGAAAAAACTGATTAGAATAAGTAGACGAGATCATGTACATGAAGTTTAAGGAGAGATAACTTCATCAAACCCCCCATGACAACTCAGAGTTTAAAGTGAAGTTACATAGGCTCCAATCACAGAGATTTCACTTCAAAAACTCACACAAAAATATTTGGAATAACTCCAAATTTCTAGGCATTCTTCATTCTTCATGTATAAGCTTATTTGTTCACTCCAATAACCAGTAAGGGCGCTATATTGATATATGATACTCAAGGTGATGATCTAAATGAATATTGACATACAATGAGGATTGCTCATGGCAATGGGTCGGCAAGTGTATGATATGCGTCTACCACCCGTAAAGATTGTTTAGCAGAGTACCTCCTTTCTCTCTAGGTAAAGCAAACAACAAACATTTTCAGTCAATGAAGACTGGTTTTCTCTAATAAAATGAATGGAAAAACAACTTCGAGGCAGCATATGAACCTGTGATTTTGAATGAACTAGATCATGATGCAGTTTCCTTTGTCAGTCTTATACTCCCTCCCCAATTCTATATGTCCAATGTGTCCTTTGTTAGAATAAGTAGAGGTATAATCTTTTAATTTTGTATTGGGCCCGATCTATAAATTTAAATTTCTCATAAAAGATATGTCCAATGTGTTGTGCTTGTAGATGATGGATCTGAAGACAATTTGAATGTTGATACAAAGTTTGACAAAGAAGATGCAACTATGAAAGGTTATTTCATGTCTATGAGCTCAAAACAATAATATTTAGTCCAAATAAAGAAAGGAATCATCCCGGTATATTATTGTTAAGAAGCATTTTATTATTTTACTTATTAGAATTAATATAAAATATAATCATAATAGGTCACTTAATTTTAATGAATTTGTAGCTCCCTTGTACATTTGCAATAAATAATCATTGTTCTTCATTGTGTTCTATCTTGTAAGATGATACTGAACAAATATCAAAACTGAAGAAGTCCACAAGAGGGAGGATTATTAGGTCCAAAAGATTCGACTAGCTATCCGGGTTCATATTCTCTATGATATACGAAGCTGAAACTAACACAATGAAGTTATCCCTTTTTTCCCCTTGTAAACTTTTGCATATCTGCATTATATGATGCATTGCAAGTAAGAACTTCCTTTTGCTCCGACACAGTTTCCTTTAGTTTGTGTATGCTTATGTCTTTTGAGTAGGTACAAGTGGCGTTTCCAATTTCCAGATCCACTTCTTTAGTTTGTGCTTGAAATAGATTCGATAAGTTAAAATATGGCCTTGTTTATTTTCATGTGCTATTACAAGCCTTTTTCATAGAGATAGATATATTTGATATTGTAAACTGAACTTGCTTTTCATTGTCAAGGTAACTGCTGCGAGTGGACTCGAACTGACTATCACATATTTTAATTCTCAAATTTAGTTGTTGACGATTATGTTTTGTATTTTCAGTGTTTATACTCATGTAGTCCAAGTATAACAGTTTGTTTTTTGTCCATTACAACTCTGCATAGGAATATAGTATATTTGTTATTTACCATTCCTTTGGCAAGTTATGGTGCACCTTACTCTAACATAGTTTTAGCTTTAATTTTTCTCATTTAACTACAAGATCTTTTAGCCAATGCAGATCTTTATCAAAAAATAGCGGATTGGTATTGCGTCTCGCGTGGTGCCAGATGAACTTGTTGTCTTATTGTAAGGCCCCGATATTTTAATT
Organism: Haberlea rhodopensis; assembly: GCA_907163345.1. Classification (NCBI taxonomy): domain Eukaryota; kingdom Viridiplantae; phylum Streptophyta; class Magnoliopsida; order Lamiales; family Gesneriaceae; genus Haberlea; species Haberlea rhodopensis. The sequence goes on along the minus strand of CAJQUN010001585.1, from coordinate 2,355 downwards.
ACGGCTATTTAAATGTAATTTGTGAATTTATCAATAATTAATTTGTGATTAATTAATTGGAAGTGAAATTGACTAGATGAATGTCAAATGACAATTTAATTGGAACATGACATATTTTTGAAATGGTAAATTAAACTCCGTTAAAATTTTAGAAATAAATTACTAAAATGAAGAATTTAATTTTGTGTTATAATAGTGGGTATAAATCTCAATTGTTGTCTGTAAATTTAAATTATCAGTGCATCGATGACACTCCGATGTACATAACTGGACTGGAAGCAATACATATTAAAAACGCATTCAGCTCATTTTTTTCACACACTAAAATGTAAAAACGCACACTCATTCCGTCACTCTCTCTCTCTCCGCGCGCACCTGACCGTTCGCCGCTAAAGTTTCGCGCCTGCTGCTGTCCGGCCATCTGACGATGAGTCCGACCCACGACCTCCTTCCTCACTCACTGGCGGTCATTTGTATACCATCAATTCGAGATTTACGTTGCGGAATTCGTCAGATTTCGCCCAAGAAGCGATGGAGTTGCGCGGTTAGGGTTCTTGAAGTTCTGGCCCGATTTCTTCGATTGGACCATGGATTTGTTGAAATCAATGTAGTGAAGCTCTTCCCCTCACCATGACCGACGTTTCCCCTCTGGTCTTCGCCAGTCTCGCCGCCGGAGTCGCCGGAAACGTGCCTAAATCCGTCGGGTTTTGCTTAAGGAGCAGGGTAACCTTCCTTCCAACTTTTAATTCGAAATTTAGCCATCAATTTAAGTGTTGATGTTAATTTTTGCACTGCATGTTAGTTTTACAGTGTTGGGTGATTAATTGTATGATTTTGTCATAGTTTTGGAGCACCTCTTGGTCGAAAATCATGTTGCATGTGGTTCGAAAATCTGCTACATTACGATCCAATTATCTGCTGATAGATTGGTGCAAAGATAATGCTTGTTGGAGCAATTTCCTGTTGTTCAATTCGGAAACCAGTTGCATGTTTGGATTTAAAGTCTAAACTTAGTAGTTGTTTAAGGAGACACTAAAATAATCAATTGAGAAAGAGGCAAGATAGTAAGATTGAATTGTTGAGCTAATAAACTCATTATATGATTATAATTGCTAAACGAGTTAGTAACTAGAAGTGTTATGAATACATCTTAAGATATTCTGAATTTGATGAATTATGGTGATTCTCAGGGAATTTTCCAAAGAAGTTAGTATTCTAAGCTTTGTTACTCCAAATTGTAGGCATTGGAAAACTTTGAATTATATTAAATCTTCTATGAGTGGTTAGTAGGAAAATATTATTGCGAATAAGATTATGAGGTGGAAACACTATATTTGGATTTAATTAGACCAGTTTATTTAATAAAGAAATTGGAATATTTATCCTTTTGAACTTGGGAGATCAAATTAATATGCTAGCTAATGTGATTTAAACGTGTAAGGAAAATTGAATACGAATTGGAATTAATATGATTCTAATTAATAAATTAAATGACATAGTATGATTGAATGAATATTTGGAATTGTGTAGATCTTATTAAATTTCATACTGAATATCATTGATGCGATCGAAGATATCGAGATTGGACAACTAAGAATAGGTATGTCGCGGATCGGTAACATACGACAGGTATCTGTATTATTTGATATATGAATTGCTGAACTTACGTGAAACTACTGCTGAACTTACGTTAAACTACCTGGCTATGTGAAACTACTTGGCTATGTGATTTCATTGAATCATAAGCATTCACAGCATTCATGATTTGCATATCGATGTATGAAAATAAATGTTTTGGTAACACACATCATTTTGATAAATATACATCGATATATGACATACATGTTGGGCATATTATGTTGATCTATCCATTTCCTTGATATCCTTGATGTTGATTTGATTTACTCTTAGTGTCGGGGACGACGAGCACGGCGATGACAGGCAGTATAGGTAGCGACTGTAGTCATGCGCGTGTCACCGGACCTAGACACGAGGGATGGACGGGCACAACACATAGGATGATTTTCCTAGCGCAATGTGTGTGTGATGCCACCCTCTGCTCGAGCTTGATATTGATTGTTGATACCTTTCTTTGGACTCCGATTTGGTATCTTGAGATTTGATCCATTGTACCTTACATGCATTGCATTACATGCACTGCATTACATCATATATCACATTTTATAGATGCATGTTGTATTTGCTTGATAGTTTCATATTGGGCTTTGGCTCACGCCGTAGGGAGCTGTTTTGTCTTTGTGTGTGGACAATTGCAGGTATTATAGGTAACCAGGATCCCAAAGAGGGAATACTCGTTGAACCTTACTTGAGGTTGTTTTTCTTTTGTCTCTTTCC
>CAJQUN010001584.1:0-56512 GCA_907163345.1 Haberlea rhodopensis | reverse complement strand
ATCAGCTTCCAATTGATAAAATAATCAAGTTTCATCCATATTGTAAGTATTCTTCCACTGAAATTGGTCTATTTTTGATCGTATTCCAGGTAAATCATTTTCATATTCTCCATGATACCTGAAACAACGCTTTCACTAATCGTCGGTAAGACTTGATTCCATATCTTGCCCTTGAAACATTCTAACAATCCACTAGAAAAGCTGGATTATGGATTAGTTTCACCAGACATTTTTTTGCAAAAACTCTTTTGTTTTTTCCTGGATAATTTCTCAGGGGCATATTCATTTTCTCTTGCCTTTGAAGAAACCACTCATACAAAGCTTTCTCTAACTCAGGGTACTTTGCCATTTTTTGTCTTTTAACATAACTATTTCTCGTCTCATTGGACAAATATTCAGATAATCTTTTCAGAGTGTTTGACATTGCCGACTGACTGATAGACAAATCAAAATTTTATTGCACCCATGTTTGAATATCTTTTTGGCTAATAGTTGGATGCTCCTTATGCTCACAAATTGCACCTCGCATTTTGACTGTTAAAGTTGATTTCTTTACTCCTTTCAAATGATGAGAAGCCATTGGAAGATAAAAGAATGTGTACTGTACTTGGAATATATCTTCTACCTTTAGACTAAACTTTTTCACATTCTACACATAAGCCATTTAATTGAACTTCTCAAGATTTGAGTAATACTTTAATTGATGTCTTTTAATTTTTCTTATCACATACAATGTGTGCATTTTTTCACAATAAAAATTTATCTTATAAAATAATAAAATCTTGATTTACCGATAAATGAATAATTTATTCGTTATCGATAAATAAATAATCTCGCTAAATGAATATTCTTTTTCGATCTCAAGTTTTTGTACAATTCCATGTTTAATCAATTGAAATGATGTAGGATCAAGCGTTTGCCGCTTTATCAGAAGCTATAGTTGATGGTAACGTGCAACTCAAATATTTTTAAACCGTACAGCAGCACAAGTACCACGTTTCGATCGATCACACAACAATGACAATTGTTGCACCCCAACAATCCTCCTCCCAATAGTGGCATTTCTTGCAATTCATGGGAATCGAACACGTGACCTTGACTCTGATACCAACTGTAGGATCAAGCGCTTGCCGCTTTACCAGAAGTTATAGCTGATGGTAATGGTGCAACTCAATTCTTTTAAACCGTACAACATCACAAGCACCACGTTTCGATCGACGGCATATAGTAAGGGCAATTGTTATGCAAAAAGCCCCCAAAAGGAGAATATTCTTCTCTTGGCCGAAATTAGTTGAGATCGAATGAGGATTACAAAAGGATTATATGATATATTTAGTATATGTAATATACATTTCATTAGAATGATGAGTGATATGGAGACTATAATTGGGATGCACCTAATCTCATTTATCTCTGACTGATGCCAACAATATAAATTGAGATAATGGCCAACCATGTTTTGTTTGATATTAAAAAAAAATCTCCATTATGTACCAACTCCATTATTAATTTAGATAATGGCGGCAACACCTCATTTGATAGTTGAAGGGAAATTGGATTATTGAGTAAAAGTGCATTTTAATGTAACTCATTTGATTTGCTAAAAGATTATTATTATCATATATATAATCTCATTTTAATAAAATAGAGAAAAATACAATGCCTTAAGATTGTTGACAAATGGAAGATAATTGTTTTTTAAATGAAACTTTAAAATAAAGGGATAATTTGATCATTTGAAAAATATGTTACGGTCTCTCCTGGGCTTCACATCTTAGATGAAGGGAAGTTCGAACTTATTGCCCTAAGGATAGATTCGATGACTCCAATTATTTAAGGGTTCAAATGTGTGAACCTCACTGTCTCAAATGAATTGGGACCGTTAAGAGTGGAGTAAGATATTACCATAACTCCAAGATCGAATTTACAATCATCATTAAAATAATTAAGAAATGCTCTCTCTATATATATACACAACATACGGTTCTCTCTCCTCCACTTTCAAACTTCTCTTCAATAAAATTTTTCGACAAATTCACTTATTGAGACCTTTTTCGTTGTCTCTCTCATCCCCACACACAAAAACTCACTATTTCACATCAAGTCATTTGCAACTTGTTCACATTTTCTATTCTTCCCATCTCCACAAGTTTGAAAATCACAGCTTAATTATCTGTAGAAGGCCACAAAAGATTTGCATGCGATCATTCCCCAACACCACAGTTAAAAAAGGTTAGTCCAGAACTTGCTCGTGTTTGACTGGTTTAGAAGAAATTTGAACAATTGTTAAGGATTCAATTTTAGCCTATTTTTTGGGCTTCGGATTTGTTGAAACTTGAAGTGATTCTTGGGGTTTCTTGGAATATTTTTTGCTCTAATTTACTATGATTTCAACGGTAAGATATATCAGCCACTGCCCGGACTCGAAGCCGAGTCGTGGGAAGCGGGACATGACCCTTTAGGCTAAGGCCGGAGGCTCCATCCACATTAAATTTTTCACTATCATGTGTTAAACATAAATGGATTCATGCAATAACCTATTTTTATTCTCTCTGTTTAATACTTGTTTGGGGTTTTCCTTGTTTAGAAGTTTAACAAAATATCTACAAGAAAAATTTAAAAGGTCATAGAATAAAATAAATATTTGACTAAGATTATATATTGATACACGGAAATTTGAAATGTACAATTTGTTTGGGAATTATCCTTGATATATGTTCTTAATAAACATAGGTATATTGGAGAAATAACAAGGCATATAAAGGAAATGAGATCTCTAAGCTATTAGATTCTTGTTTTGTTTATGTACCAAAATTTGTGTTCTTTTGTGAATTTGCAGAAAATGGATCCATCAAAAGGAGCACTCGATATAGTGCCCACCTCTCCTTACAAGTTCTTGTTTGAGGTATGGTGAATAAAATATCTGGTTTTTTTTTTCTTGATGGAGGGTTATAAATGTAACTTTCCACAAATATTTATAGAAAATATTGAGTACCTAGTATTGCAAGATATTCAAAGTCTTTCTGTAAAATCATGTGATTTTAAATGCATTAAGAACTTTGAAGCCCACCCCCACCAAGAAATGGACAAAAAAACATAAGTTTACCTTATTACAACTTAGAAACATGTTCTGGTTTTCCCATGGGCACCACCTAAGCAACAAGTTTGTCAGTGCTGTCTCCAAGCCATATATCACCATTTATTTGTAAGCTCTTTTCAAATTGTGAGCACAGGTAGTTATCTGTCACTCAAACTAATGTCAGTTTGACGGCATCTGCAAGCTACATCTGGCTTAGCAGCTATTTAGATTTCAAAGATTTGAGTTGGCACCGTTTCTATAATGTTTGGTATCACGACAAGCATTAGCTCCTACACTTCCCTATTTACTAATTTTCTATTTCAAATCTAGATCAAATCCTATTTACTAATTTTCTATTTCAAAATCTAGATCAAATCTTGATTCATGTATAGTGATACTTGTAATCAACAAGGCAATGCAGGATGATCATTCACAGATCCAAGCCCGGAGTCCAAGTCGACAGAGAATTGGAGCTAAAAATCGACTCAGAGACGTAAATCATGCCCTTGAAACGTGTAAAGAACTGGTCAAAGTATTGAGTCGCGTTGGCACCTTGAACATCAAAATTCTACAAGCTTATCCCTTATCTCAGCTCTGCAGTTAGAGCTTGATAGAGCCTGTATACAAGTCAATAAATTACTCAAAGAACAAAGCTCGGAAAAGGCTGAAATTGATCTTATCTTGAAGCAGTTTCAAGAGGAAAAACAGGTTGGAAAATCAAAGAACAAGATAGGATACATTGTGCCATTAAATGTATCTCTGGAGAGCTCAATAAAGAGAGGAAGTTTAGAAGACAAACTGAGAGACTGAACAAAAAACTCGGTATTGAACTTGCAGAAATGAAGGCTTCTCTATCTGTGGCAAGCAAAGATCTTGAGAGTGAGAGGAGGGCACGTAGTCTTCTGGAGCAAGTGTGTGAGGAATTGGCGCGTGGCGTAGGAGAAGACAGGGCTGTGGTAGAGGAGATAAAGAGACGGTCTGATAAAGTTCGAGAAGAGGTTGAAAAAGAGAGGGAGATGCTACAATTAGCTGATATATTACGTGAGGAACGTGTTCAGATGAAACTTTCAGAAGCCAAGTATCAATTTGAGGAGAAAAATGCAGTTCTTGATGAGTTGAGGGATGAGCTCGAGGCCTACTTGAAATTCAAGAACACCGGAAAACAAGAAAGGGCTCTCCAAGATTTGATAAGATTAAGGAACTTGAGGTATATTTGACGGAGACGTTTCCTGTATTGTGCAAATTTCAATCCAATGATCAAGAAAACTTCGAAGACGTATATAAAGAAGAGGGTGCAGATGATCTACATTCCATCAGATTAGACATGGACGATATAAGTAAGAGTTTCCAATGGAATTGTGCCGTTAAAAATTATAGACCCGAGAAACCAGCCATTTGTATACAAACAAAAGATGCCGATAAGAGCACAGAATGGAAATTTAGTACCCATAAACAAGGGGATTTGGAGGTGTTTGATAACAGAGGGTTGTTTGAGTTTGCATCACAAACTTGGAAAAATGGTATCGAAGATGAACTCGAAAGATACAACATGATTAAAGATCTAAGGGATCACATTGTTTCTGGTTCAAGAATTGCAGCACCATCTCAAGACTTGGATGATCCAGGCCAACAAAGTGTTGTTTCTTCAAAAGATACGGACAGGGTGGCATGTGAAGTATAGAGATGATACGACGATGTTCTCTACTCATTTCAGTGAGAAAATCTTATTTAAGGGATGCTAAATTTTGTTGGGAAGGGAAAAAATTTAATCATCTTGTATCCAAGAATGTAAATCCAATTTTGTTCCCGAAAGAACACAAGATATACACTTTCTTGTCCATTTTTTCTCGATAGTGTCACTCAAATAATTGAAAAGTTCAATCAATTGAGATGTTTCTCTTGTCATCTTGCGCATGGCCTAGTTGTAACGGTCCCATGTGATATATATGCATTATATAGTCTGTGTGTGAAATGAAATGAAATCACAGACAGCTCGCAAACACACATAGAACCAAGAAGAACTCAAAGATTGAAATCAAACTGAATTGTATTACTGAAATTCAACAAGAGACTACAGAACATGAAAGGAAAAAAACTCTTGACTCAATATTACTCCGGCGAGGAAATTCCCTCAGGCCCAAGTTCAAGGCTCGCTCAAACTATACTCACAAAATTCTCGTATGCCCTCTTATTCTCTCCCTTCCACTCATTTTATGCACTGCTCACGTAACTAACCCTCCCCCCTCCCCATTCACATGTTCTACTCTCTGCCCTTCTAAAACCCTTTAAGGTGATGAGCTTTCTCACTTGGGCCTCATTTGCTCACTCTATTAATTTAACCTAGGCTTAGTATATTTTGGTCCGTAAGAGTGTGTTCTGCATGTCAGGTTTCACAAGGCTACAATAACCCACAAGTTTTTCACCATCTAATAAGTGACATTATAAATCTTCCAATCCTTTGTCAGAACTATCTCCTCTCAATGGAATTCCCGCACTGAATCAGCAAAACAGGTATGACATACAATCACGTTGGTTTTTGTGAAGAATTTGATTTTACGATATATTCCTTTTTGTCAATTTGGTAAATTATTTTGGTTAAATGAGGGGTGGATGATAGGTAAAACTACAATTTTTGTGATCCCGGATAAATTTTAAATAGAAATTGAATAATAAAAAGAATATATGCAACCACCACTAAACTTATAGAGTCGAGACTTGTCAAGATTCTATAGAAAGAATAAAGAAAAGAACAGCCGGCTTATCCCGACATTCTTAATTAGGCACTGGGTTTTGTCATCTTCATGATTTGTTTACTAAAAAAGAAAAGGGTTTTTGACTGCTGATGATACACAATAATAGTTGTAAATAAAGAACTAAAGAAAATAAGGTTGGATTATTTAGATCACATGCATTCAAATCATTTCTAACTACAGTGGGAATCGGAATCGGATTGAACTAGATGCTTTGTCAAAATAGTAATGGAATTCAAACTTCTAAACAAATCATTACTTCATTGTGAATTATTCAAATGAGAAGGCCTCTCATAATTCCGAATGCCTCTTGTTAAAAATTATTCTGTATCTATCCGCCCTAGGGGCGGTCCGAGCAGCTGAAGGGAAGAAATCTACCACTCCACAACTTGTTAAAACAATAAATTTTCACACAGTGATGCACTTAGTCCAACTCTAAACACAATAACATGCATAACGCTAGATTCAATGTTCTTCTAGCAGGAGCCCTCTCCACTCAAACATATCAGGATCATACATACAAGGAGACTGTTGAATGGTAATCAGAATTAAATTAATACCAGCTAATGATGCCACCGGAAAGAGGGTAAGGGCAGGCGGCTTCATAATTATTAGAAGTGCAAGGTGCATTAAGGCACCTCGGCCTCACATATATTAGAGATGTCTTAGTTTCCTAGAGGCTAGGCGCAAAGGCATAAGAGAGGAACGCGCTTTGTAGAAAGCGAGGCACATCAATAGATTTTTTTTAGGCAAACTCCGGTGCACGAAGCTCCCGCTATGCATAGGGTCCGGGAAGGAGTCGGGCAACTTTGGGCCTAACATACATAACATTCCCTTGCAATACAAGATGATGTTTCCACGACTCGAACCCTTGACCTCCAAGGTCAAATTGCAGCAACTTTAACCGTTGAGACGCATTAATAGATAATATACTATAATCTAAAAAATTAATGAAAAATTCATCATTTATCATCCAATATATCGACAATAAAACAAATGATACGCAAGCAAAAAACAAAAATCATAATTTACATTTCATCTTGAGTTCACTGCTCTGTTACTGAATTTAACGAGTGGCTAAAATGTGCTATGACCATTTAAACTGCACCAAGGCTCGTGCTTCATGGCGAAGGCATGCAAGGACTGAGCCTTAAGCCTAGAGTCTAGGCGCATTTCTTTTGGATATTCTAACATCTATGATCGGTACACAACCAAAATACATATTATGGACAAGTATGCTTTCCAAGATATCGAGAAAATAAATTCAGGAACTAGCTGAACATCAAGGATGAGTCATTCGGGGATGATTTCAGTTTTAAGAGCCACCAATTGTTTTAACAACACGGGTTAGAAAGGTACCATCACTGTTGAGAGGTCTCAGATTTCCCAGAAGATTTCCCAGATGCTGAGTTGAATGACACAGGACACATGGGACTGTCCTTCACGACCAGACTGAGGACTTCAGGACGAGCATAGTGACCAACCACATCGAAATCAAATTTTTCACGAGCTACCTCCCCAAGATCTGCATATATAATGTTATTTTGTTCAGAAACATCTTGAAAAGAAGACGCTTGAGCACAAAGCAGAAAACCAAAAGGCAGCCAAACTCGATAAAACTTGAAACCAACTATCAAAGTTGAAAATTAGATAAGTGCCTCCCCTTCATAATTTGGGCCTGCCAGCACAGTTCCTGATGGTGAGATTATGAGCTACCACCAGCAGAAACAACAGAATCTGGTGTAAGATCTTCTTCCACACCAGCAAACACGTACTCAGGTGCAGGTGGATAATATTTCCTTCGGCAGAACCGGTTGGCAGACAGAACGAAATACCAGCCTTCCAGAGCAATGTGGATCATCGATGATTGCCACACATTTCTTGCATCAGCTGTGGGTGCACAGTATATTTCAACACCTGAAAACATCACCATCTTGAAATCAAGTGACAGGTGTGAATTGGCAGATCATGATATTTGGAAATTGAGTTGACCAAGCCTGTAACTGAAAAGCATATCAGCTTGTGGAAAATTATACCCTTGGTCTGCATCGTAGTATTTTTGGGAGCTATAGTTTCCCATGCTAATCCGTGTGGCTGTTTACATGGTACATTAGGTTCGATGAGTTCATGATCAAACTCCAGTTCAAAAGAAGCGAGTACGATGGTGTGTTTACTTCAAGCAATCACAAACAGGTCATATGATATACTTATTGTTATATGTCATGACATACTGATAGCATGTAAAGACCTAAGGGAAATTATCATTTTGAAAAAGGAACTAAGCCAAGAATTTGAAATGAAGAATTTAGGGGCAGCAAAGAAAATTCTTGTAAGACCCCGTTTCCTCACCACATATTTATGCATTAATGACATGATTTTATAAAAAGTTTGACAGAGCCTCCCTCTACATTGGAAATCCGGGTAAAAATATAACACATCAATCTATCAATAACACATTTCCTCAATCAATGTCCAATAACATAATCAATTCTCCAATAATTCACCAAAATAATGCATCTAACTAATACCCGGGCCTCAAAATAGACAACTTTACACTCCTGAATAAATTATTACAATCCCCACATTAATAACAATAATAAATCAAAATCATTCTAGCTGTGATCGTCTAGCCCAGAAATAATTTATGTTACTCTTCTAGACGCATCAGCTCTATTTCTCCATGCTCCCCAAAAGCTAGAGTGAGCACACCAACATAATAGCTCATATATGTATCACATACACAGTTCAAAATTAATATAATAAATAATTTTGTATCATAAAGAGATACTTCATGCATGCTTCTGAAATAATAAGATATCTCTCAAATTGCTCATATTTCACAATGCAACTCATATATTCCAATACAACAATGATCATATTATAGATCTCTTCACTATCATGTTTCCACAAAGAACAAGTATAAATTTACTAACATTTATAATATTATTCATCATCACTGTAATTCATTACATTCACAATATGTCGTCCAGTGTCATCTACGACCCACATTTCATAATTTACAAGAATATGATACATTAAAATAATGAGATACTCACTGAGTATGTCAGTACAGTATGAGATCTCTCGAACTGTTCATGTTCTCACAATTCACACTTATCATTTTCCATAATAATCACAATAGTAAGATCAATTTATGATCTGTATATCACATTAACACATCGCACACTCCAGCGGCGACCTATATATCATATCAATAAATCGCTCGCTTCAGCGACGACCCATATATTATATTTACACATCACTCGCTTCAACGACGACCCATATATCATAATCACACATTGTGCGTTCCAACGGCGACCCCAAATACAATAATAATACACCGTTCTTCCCCACAGCGACCCAAATACAATAATAATATATCGTTCGTCCCTACAGTGACCCAAATAGAATAAAACTCGTCGCTCGTTCCAACGGCGAACCAAATAAAATAATAATATATATCGCTCATCCCCATGGAGACCCAAATAGAATAATAAAACATCCCTCGTCCCTACAGCGACCCAAATACAAAAAAATAATACATCTCTCATCTCAACGATGACCCAAATATAATAAAACTCGTCGCTCGTTCCAACAGCGACCCAAATACAATAATAATACATTGGTCGATAAATACAGCAGATAATATACTTATCTAATCTTGTATGTCACTATGTACCTTATTGTCAGAAATCACAGTCAAGCTACCCTCATTTTTGTCCAAAGGTTTGAGAAGGCTCTACATGAATTCAATGACACCATATCAATTCAATATCAATACTTATATGCACATAACCTTACATTCACGCGCACACACCCGTGTTCATAGTGTTATATCAATCAATGTGATAAACGACTAAACTCTGAATAGATTTCTGGACCAAAACTTAGCAATTAGCAATAATCCTTTCATCATGAGAGTAGCAAAATTTGACAATGACAATAACATAAATTGATTCATTTCAGCAGCCTAATTCGATTCAAATAGCAGCACCAGCTGCATATTTTTGACCAAACATCCATTAAATTCTATCAAAAGCAGCATGAAAATTCGGTCAAGAACAACAGCAAGATTTCGATCCAAAACAGCATATTTTCGAACAAAACATTATCAAATCAGGTCATACAACAAATAACAATCCTTGGATAACAAGTGATTCAACACAATTCATTTCCCAATTAGTAGCAAAAATCTATGGTTTCAAGGGAATGAGCTTGAAAATAAACTTCATTCCTATCCAACATCAATTAAGGCAAGGAAAATTACCAACTAACAAGGTAATACTCTACTGCACAAGAATCAAAACACTCGTCGAAACACCCACCATTTTCGACTAAAATGTTTTTCCCGAACCCTAGAAAAATCGAACCCAATACAAGGCATATCCAAGGAAGAAGAAAGCTTTAGGTGCAAGATAAGATTACCACCACAAACCTTAGCAAAATTCGTGATTAAAGCTAGTCTTGGTTCGATTCTTGCAGCTGAAAGAAGATGATGGCATGAAGAGTAAAGGAGAGAGTGTAAGCAGTGTTATTAAAACCGGCCCGGACCGGAGTGTAAGCAGTGTTATTAAAACCGGCCCGGCCGGTCCGGGCCGGTTCAACCGGTGACCGGTGCTTGGTTCGGGTCGGTTAACCCAATAAAATCGGCAGTGTAAAAAAACCGGTCAAAAACCGATCGACCGGTTCACCGGTCGATCGGGTTGAACAGCTCGAAACTCTTTTTTTTTTCGATTTTTATTTTGTTATCATCCCTTTTAAGTTTTATCATTCCTTCATAAATACATAAATAAAATGTTACAGCCATGATTAGAGGTTCCATGTAGATTATTTATATATATTAGATTTAATTTTGTATTGCATCAACTCCATAAAACTATGAGTTTTAACATTTACCCATTATAAGTTTTTGATATTTGTATCAGTCTTATATATAAATGCAAAAAGTAATATATTGTATCAGTCTTATTATTCAATAATATAATACAGATTTGGTGTATACATGACTAATTAGTTATTTGTAATTAATTCTTTTTTATATAAAGTTTATATTTACAAAAAAAATAGTTATAAACTTAAATAGATGAAATTATTGAAAGAGTGTGTAAAATATTGGTCTCCATGCTATATTACTACAATGATTTTCTTTTATTATTATGAACGTTTGAAACTTTTGCAAATACATGTTATGAATATTTTATAAAAATTAAATATAGATATTATGGCACTGCTATCAGTTGGAAATATATGCTTCAATCCATAGTAGCATTATCTACAACAGAGGTGGAATACATAAATGCTATGGAGGCTGTCAAGGAAGCTGTATAGTTGAAGGGGTTTATGAAAGGTCTCGGGTTTGAACAAGACACTATAGTTGTATGATGTGACAGCCAAAGTGATATTTACTGGACAAAACACCAAATGTATCATGAGAGGTCGAAACAATGTGAGATTGCATTGTGTAAGGGACATAATTGAATCTGGAGCTGTTCATATCAACAAAATTAGTATAGAAGAGAATGCAGCAGATGGGGGTCAATATTATAAAGATTGAATAACACTGAATGTGGATATTTGTGATATGTATGCTTCTTATCTTAGTTAGCCACTCAAGTCGAGAAGCAATTATGCTTGGCCAAAGTTATGACCGTTGGACGTAGTCAAAGAGAGTTGATTCTCTGAAACAATTGGAGCTAGGAAGTTATTCAAATATCGAGGAGCTTTAAAAGAGGTTAGGATATCTCATAAATAAACACTAAGTCGTTTTTCTAAAAAAAACCAAGACATATTACAGAGCTTACGATGTAAAGATAGTGATGAGTGTTTGTTTATTGTAATGCATAAGAGTGAAAAACATAGTGAATTTTGAATTTGTTGTACTTAAATCAATGAGTAATCAATAATATCGACATCGTAGATGTAGGTTAATTAATAACTGAACCACGTAAATTTATGTTCTTGTTTCGATTTATTATTTTCGCATATTTTGTTCTGTTCTTTCAATTGTTTGATGGGTTGACCAAGATCGTAATCCATTGCTTGAAAATGGTTGATTTCATTTCGAATAAACCAGTGTGCTGATCGTCAAATATTCAATAATTAATTTTGTTCGTTTATGACATTATTCGAAGTCCGGAAGTTCATTTGGTTTTGTCAAATTCAACTAGTCAAGATTTGGATGATATCAACTACATGTTCTTTTTTAATATTGAGTTGTCGTATAAATTTACTCAAATTAGATAAATATAATTATTTCGTTAAAAACATAATTGTTTTAAGATTTTTATTTCCCTCTGGTCAAAAGCTCTCGAGTCCATCGTTTTCTCGGTGATTGTCCTCAATTTCTGGCTTCTGATTCACGATCTTCTTAAAAAAGGAGAATTAGTCGTAATCAAATTTTCAGTGATAAATATCGATTACTTGCTTTCAACTTCATTTTTCTTTCAGTCAGTCAAATAGGAACAGTTAAGAGTAACATCATAGCGCTCTTCCTTTCCATCCAACAGTCGTCGAACTCGGTAAAACTTGCCCCCTGACAAAGACGTCTCAGTTTTTCCAGAAACGATTGCCAGATTTTTATTAGCATTTTGCGTTGATGCTGTTCGGATTAAAGCTGAAACTCTGATCTGTAAGTTATTTTCTCTAGGTTCCGCGAAATTTACATGAAATTGTGAAAGTGATCAATTAATGTTATGTTTTTTACGCAAATTATCGATTTTGTCTAGCCTTTTTTTTTGGGTTCATTTTTAAAGATTTTGAGCTTGAAAATAGCGAAAAACTGGGGAATTGTTGCCTTTAGTTTTCATCTTTGTTTGTGGAATTTGTTTGATCTTTAAGTTGATAACGAGGAAAAGAGACAAGAAATGAGAAAATGGGCAAGTTGGTCCTCGGTGTGTGAAAACATATGAAATTAAATCCTGGGTTGTACTTCTTCAAAGTGTGGAAACATATGAAATTAAATCCTGGGTTGTACTTCTGTCAAGTCTAATACACTGGAGAAATTGTGCTTTTGTAGTGTATTTTATTTTCTTTTTCAGGTATATTTTATATTAAGGATGGAACCGGTACTTTTATGTAAGTGGCCTGGGTCGCAGCACTTTATAGCAATAAAGTAAATTCAGACTTTTAGGCGGGCGACATTTCTAGATAGATAAGTTACTAGCAAACATTGTATGTATTTGGTGTAGAGACTAGAGGGGATGATAATCCATCTTGAATTTATCTTTTCTGACTGGTTTTTGTGTTCTAGCCTTCTAGGTCTCCAATCTCCATGCATGTATTTGATTTTGTGTAATCATTGTTTCTCCAAATGTGCAACTTGTGCTAGTTTAGTGTCTTTTAGGTTTTGTGAAGGAGGTAGATAATATGTCAAGGCCAATGCTGCTTGTTTTTTTGTTGCTGGTGTTGATCATTACGTCGCAGTTTGAATGGAGGCAACAGTTAATGAGCGACGTCGACACGAATTCGAGGGATTCTCATAAGCAGGAACAAATTTCAAAAAGAGAAGAGAGCATCAAGGAGAAGGTAATTGTAGTCTTCTTCTAATCTGTTAGTATCACATTTAGCAATCAGTAGCCAGTATTAATGGATTATACTGTTGGATTTATTGTCTTTTTGAATTGTCAAGCATGTGCATCTATCATTTGTTTATTCCTCAAAGCAGCAAACTTAATTAAATGTTACAGTGTTTACGTGTGAATGTCTCTCTGTGTGAATCAAGTTGTGTATTTGTGGCACTTGGGATATTCAGTGGCTTAAAGCTGAATGTGATTCTTCTACCATTATAGCTGTTTATAGTTTTCCGTTTTTTTCCCCCTGTGATCTGTGTCTTGTATCTCTTTTAGAGTTGCAAGTTGATTGTGTTTCAATGCATGTGGATATTCAGCCAAAAGTTCATTGTGAATCCTATATTGTGGTGTATGATTTGGTTGTGTATGCATGGTAGTTTGTTGAGTTCTTTTTACTGTGATACTTTTCGAGTTTCTTTTAATCTGGTACTTTTGGTAAATATACGATACAATACTAGCATTCACTGATCCCTGTGGTTTAATGACATGTTGTCGTTTATCACTCAATTTTCACATTGACCAAGTAATGTACGCTATTACAACCAAATTTAAGTTTCAAGATATCCTTGTTAGATGTTATTTTATATGTATCGAAGATTATTTAATATTACCTGAAAAGGTATGTTTCCAATTATGTCACTTATATATTTCTTGACACTTTCTGAAACAAGAACACTTCTTGGTAGAAAAGATTTGAAGAATTCACTTAAAAATCTGTCAGCATGTGATTAGCGTATTTGTTTCTTGTTCTTCTTTCAATAGTTGTAGCTGAAACGTAAAAAAGATCCATCTATGGTAGAGAAGTCTGTATCTGTTAAAGGCACTAGGGGAAACAGTAATAACACAACCATTATTAAAGCTTGGCTAGATGTGATAATTGCATGCAATTGTTGATTATTTAAATTAACGACTTGCTTCTTCTTAGAGAAATGTTTTCCTGAATTGTGTTTTGATTGACGTTGTTTGGATACTTTCAGTTATGTGAAAAGCAAATACTTCCCCTACTATATCAAGCTTTTAACAGATTTGAGATTCTCCGAAAATGAAGCCATTGGAATCTATATGTCTGATTATTTCCTCAAATGTAAATTTCCCGACCAAACACGACCTTTGGGTAAATTCATTAAAGCACTTCAGGCCATCTCATTTGAGAAGATTTATGTCATGAGTGACATTGGAGTTTACAATTATCTATTTTGTTTTATCCAAAACATCATAACCGTGGCCATATCGTCGTCTGGAGTGTCTTCGGGTAGTCTGCAAAGAGAGTATGGTGCAGTCAAAATTACCATTTTTTGCTGAATCCAAGAATTATAGGAGCTACAAGGAATGCATCAAGCAGCGGTTATTAAAACGACGATCACCAGTGCAGCATACAAGCAGCTGAAGCTCAAATAACTCAAAATTCTTCGAAATCTTGAAAAGATTAAAATTGTGTTTGTATCTTTGTAAAATTAGTTATTAAAATATATAATTTAAGCAAGAACTAAAAATATAATAAAAATAGTTACTGTAAAGAAATAAAAATTAGAATAACATAGGAGTGCTCTGACTCAATTTGATTAGTAGCTAGAGCTTGACTCAAGATCAATCAAAACAGAGCCTGACTCGTGCTTCAACTGAGCTGCTAGTATTCTACCCATGAACGGCATGACTCTCTTGTACCCCTTTGATAGGAAGGCTTGCATAGTTTCAGTGCCTTTTAGTAGAAGTGAAATGTAAACTACATAAAGAAGAGTTTGAAGGAAAATATTTGGTGGATTGTGTGAACATCTTTACACAGCCATATGTTGTCCGATTGCAAGAAATAACTGGTCGGATCTAAAAATGGATTTGGTTAATCACATTTTTATCTCAGGAAACACTCTGGCTCTGAGAAACTTTATACTCAGTCGAAATCATTAGTTTACTGGGTGAGGCTTAAGTAGTACTAGGATTTTTAGCTGATGGGTTTTCTTCTTGAAAGTTTTTATTTGGAATAACCTCAGTGTCAATTTATGTTTGTGCTGAAAGATTTAATGGATGACACGCTTCTGAGTTTATTTTAAGGAAACAGCCCCGTTTTTGCTCAATATCACGGATCATTTCTGTCCTGGTTATCGTTGAATCATGGTTGGAGGAAGCTTTAAGTAATTGGTTGAAATAATTCTAGAGTAAATAAAGATCAATTTGTTTTGTGTTGTGTGTGTTTTTTCTTTCTTGTGTATGTGTTTTGGGTGGGAGGGGATGCCATTAGGAAAATACAGGAAAAGCAAAGGAAGGGCCATTTGGACAAAATTATCATTTTTGGAAAAAATATATTTGAGATTAAATTATTTTGTCATGTGGACGACTGGAGGACATGACTGGAGGACATGCAGCTGTGTAGTGAGGACAGAGCAGTTAGTTTGATACTACCCTTGAGGGCAATGAATTAATATCCCTTAAACGTACATTGGATGAGAATATTCTTATCCAAGGATTGCTACCCGTTTAAGGGTAATGCCCATGGGGTAGCAAGCAAAAATCCACACAGAGCGAACTATTTTTTGCCGTTTAATAGAAAAAAATTGGACGATTGGAGGCAAAATTTGATGGGTTCTTTTTCTTTTTTTAACTTTTCAGGGAATATCTGTTGGCGATCAGTATTTTTTTCATCTGCTTTTATACTTCTCTATTTGCTGTTATAAGTATAACACCAAACTCTCCTTGTAATCAAAACATCGCTCGGATGAGATATTAACACCTCCTTACCAAAAAGTGATGTTCTCGCTGAAACTTAATACAATCAATCTATCCTACCGTGTGTTTCACATTGATAATAATCCCAGGGTTGGCATTGACATTAGTTTCTCGTTCTGGTAAGTGTAGCATAAATTCATCCCCCTTTTATGCAGATAATCTTAACACAGGAGAAGAACATCCAAAGACTGAATGAGCATGTTCGAAGTCTCAGGGAACAGCTTCACCAGTGCTGGAACAACAATGAAACATTGAAGGGTACCCATAGCTCGTCGACAGAACACATTATCGAGCTTGAGAGACAGCAGATACTGGAAGACTGACTGTACAGATTTTGTTGATTACGTGTGTTGCTTCTTTATCTGTTGTATAACTTATATTTTGCTTTGTATCATGTTTTCTAGCAATATTTGTTGTGGTAAAAAAGAAATTTTAGATGGTGTAATGGTCCTTACCGCGCTCCGCTAAATCTAGCATTGGTAATGTTGCTCATGCAACTAACTGATTCAAATGTTTGCAAGTTGTTTCTTTATATAGGAAATGTAAATTTTATATAAGATCCTAATTTACTACAAAAAATATAGGGAAGACGAGCACCACGTAAATCGCTCGGTGCCCCTAATTTCTTGGAATCATTTAGATCCTTTATATTTTAGAAAGACCTCTATATTCGCCAAAACAATTACTAAGTCTTTAATAAAAATTCATGAACTATAGAAGGAATCAAGTCGCTGCGCACATGCCTCAGTCTCCTTTGATAGCTTCTTTTTTATCATAATATCCTCTTTAATTCCTTTATACTCCAAATATTTGTATATAAATTCTAGTTATGTCTTCTTCTATCGTCTTTTGTATTCACCCAATGCCTTAAATGTCCAAATATGTACCCCATGTATGTGGGGCAATGGTGGTTATTGGTCCGTTTAGGGACAAATATGTACCCCATGTATGTGGGCCAATGGTGGTTACTGGTACACTTATCCACTTGTGTTGTCATTCGTAATGGCGGTGTCTTTAAGGACATTTACACAATACATCTAGTGCACAGATTAATGTGTGGTGTAGATGCACTCAAGACGCTGTCTTTAAGAGCGATATCAAAGTGATTGTTTTTTTTTTCCAATGTAGCATGGTTTCCTATTTTGTGAGGCCCCACCCCCTGGCACCCCCTTATGTGAGTATGAACTCAAAAATCCATTCCATCATAAAAGTTCATTCCCATCTTACTAGTTTGAAATTCAAATTTCGATCATCTGAAAATTCTTAAACCGTGCTTCACAGTAAAGACTAAATAGCATGGCTTCGAAGTTTGATTATCAACTCAAGACAACAAATATTGAGGATTTTAAAGATTTTACACCTACTATATTTATTAAATACCTAACAAAAGATAAAAATTACTTGTTGCCTCAAGATCAAAGCTTGAAGGAATATTTAACGTAAGCTCGGCGCGATTCGAAATGATAAAATTTAGGAGTAAATTGTCAATCTTGAGCCATGCTTGCTTCATAAGATTTGAAAATGTTAAGAGAAACAAATAGTGGTAAGGCATGATTGTGAAGTAGCTAAAACCTTCAAAGTCCACAATACGAAGATGTGGCATGGCGTTGGGATACACAGATATAGATGAATGATTTGCATTCCTAAATTAATTTTTGAAATTATCTCAAATACACTAGTTTAGTTATCTCATAGATCATGCTTGTAATTCTATCTAAACCAACCAAAAGGATGAGGTCGCTGAGCAATCAAATACAGTTAAAAAAGTGTGTTTGACGTTTGAATTTTCAAATACATGCCGATGTAAAAGAATGATATTCAATCACACCAATCCATGCTAATTTACATACGATCAATCCCTTGCAATGTTTGGATGAATGTCAGCTTGACAAAAACATAGAAAAAACATCAAAATGAACGAGCAAATATAAATAAATAAACTTCATACTTCGTGCAAAAATAATGATTTCATCCAAGACCAAGAACACAAGTGATTTCTTACAAAAACCAATAATTTTCAACCAAAACAACCACCCATTAACGAGCATCATTCGAAGTGAACGTATCAGCGAATCCTGAAGGCTTAGCAGGAATGCTTTCTTTGCTGCCTGAGTACTCGACTCGCTATAATCACGAGTAAGTTCATCTTTCTTTCCAGCCCTTCAACACGT
This sequence comes from Haberlea rhodopensis, assembly GCA_907163345.1. NCBI lineage: Eukaryota > Viridiplantae > Streptophyta > Magnoliopsida > Lamiales > Gesneriaceae > Haberlea > Haberlea rhodopensis. Next base: position 38,223 of record CAJQUN010001584.1, on the reverse strand, counting down.
GTGGAAGGGGTAATCCTACGTTGATCCCCGAATCTTCATCTGTATCCTCTTCACATGGTTTACATTCATCAACTAACCGAGCTAGCACGTTTACAGCATATCCCATATCAGGGCGCTGATACGGATCTCGTGCTGTGCAATGCCCGGCCAGCTCAGCTATATAAACACTTTCATAGATGTCTTCTTTAGCATCGAGGGCAGGGTCGAGGTTGGCAATAAGCTTATCTTTTTCAGATTTTATCCACCAATACATTCGGCTAAGTATCGTTGCTCTTCAGGACGTTGTTCATCCAGAGCTGCCAATCCCGTTAAAAGTTCCATCAGTACGACTCCAAAGCTGTAGACATCGACCTTTGTTGTTATTTTTCCTGTCACTGAAGATGAAACAAATGGATTTAGAATTAAGCTAAGCACCAATTTACATAATTAATTTCAGAAGGAATGATGCAACTATGAGGACCCGCTCCACCACAAAGCTACTATGCTGTCGTTCGAGCCACCCTGCATGGGCTTGTTATCCGAGTTTACAGAGAGACTTCATCAACCACCATTACAAAATAAGAATATTTAACAAAAAATAAACAGCATTTACCAGCATATTCGGGTGCAAGATATCCAAAAGTTCCAGCCAACCTAGTGGCAATAGACCTCTCTGCATATGGTGCCAATTTCACAAGGCCAAAGTCTGACACTTTAGCTCGAAAATTATCATCCAAAAGAATGTTAGCTGATTTAAGATCAAGGTGTATAAACGTCTGGTGTGTCAAAGTATGAAGATATTCGACTCCTCTTGCAACATCGAGAGCAATAACAAGTCTTTTTCCCAAGATAAAGGCTTGAAATCAGGACTTTTCCGACGAAAAAGATGACAGCTAAGAGCTTCTATGAGGCATATATTCGTAAACCAAAAGCCTCTCGTTTCCTTCGACAGAGTACCCCAAAAGGGAGACAAGATGACGGTGGCTAACCCTTGAGAGCACTTCAATTTCTGCTCGGAATTCATCCAATGCTTTGGCACTAAGCACCCCAGATTCCATTCCTTCAACTCTCGTTCCATTTTCGAGCTCACCTTGTAAACCACCCCAAAACCTTCACGTCCAAGCTCGTTTTCTTGTGACAAATTGTTGGTCGCATTACGAAGAACCTGAAGAGAAATTCCGAGGTTTTATTCTCGGAAACACTACCACTTTGAGTCTCTGAGGCCAAGCTATCAAAAAACAGAAGTCTTCACCATGTTATCGTGCTCTGATGAATCTTTAGGATGTATTACAATACTTGTAGTAGCCCTTTTTGTCTGTTTCCTTTTCCTAAAACAATAGATAGCTATTACTGCTGCAAGAAAAATAAAAAGAGTAGAACTGGCAGCTGCAGCAACAACAGCCGCTAATCTAGATTTTGTGAAATTTTCTGTCGCAGGTGCGTTAGAAGTCGAACCTGTATCATCAACTTCGGATGATGGTGGCTGATAATCACCGGATGAAGGATAGCTGGATGGTGATTCTGAGTTGCCATCGGATGGTAATGGGGATTTATTGGATCCATTGCCTGTGAATTTCACACCGTCGCGAAATCTTGGAAACGGTGGCACAAAGTCATTCCCACTCACGTCCAACAGCCGCAAAAATCTAAACTGAGTTAAACTCGCGGGAATTGTGCCGTGTATATGCTTGCCTTCTAAGTGAATTTCGAGCTTGAGATTGAAGGGCTAAGTGTACCAATTAGGCTGAGCTTCTGTAAGTTTATAACTGAAACGTCTTGAATTACAAGTTATCCCCCACCAAGGTCCTTCACATGGATCATTCCCGATCCATTTGTAAAGCAAGTTTCTTGGGATTGTTGGAATATAATGTAATTAATTGTGTATCGTTGTTATCTTAAGTTTTAGTTCATTTAAACTGATCAGATAAAGTTAGGCTATAAACACCTAATACGGTATGGACCTTTAAAGCGGTCTTTTCTATTTGATTGATGGTCTTAAATGGAAACCCAATATATATAAGGGGTCATAGTCCCCATGTCACACGATTGAGTCATTCTAACTGTATCTCGTCAATGGTTAGAGAGCGTGAGAGAAGATTAAAGGACTCTCAATGCTAATCGTGAAGATCTTGAAGACCATAGTACTCAGATCTACATGAATATCAAATATATTATGGATTCAGGTACGTTCCGCATATTCATCTTTATTTCTTAATGATTTAGCATGAGATTCTGGAATTAATATAAAGTTATTCCAACAAGTGGTATCAGAGCCGCTCATGTTGAATCTTGAGAATTTATTTTATTGATAAATTTTCATAAAATTTGGATTTAATTCATGTACTATGGAATTGATATAATTTATGTTGATATTTATTGATCTGGGTTCGATTCCTGAAATTAATTGAGGCAAGAAACATTGTTGATTGACATAAATATTTGAACAATTCAAAATCTCAAACATCGAATTTATTTGATTTTGTGAATAATTCAAACGGTTTTAGGGAAAATCAAAATTGTTGAAACCCTAGACTTGAAATATTGAATTACCCATCCGACTCACCATGATGGGACGACCACCGTGGTACAACTAGCTGGATAAATTATCGGAAAATCAACCTGTAGAAAATCGCGATTACAGCACAGATTTCCATCGAGTTTGGTCGATTTTGGCTCGATATAAACCATTCAAAATCGCGACAAATTCGGGGCCGATTCCATCACGTTGATGATCGGTCGTGGCAAGCGATGGCGCGGCAGATGTCGCCGTTTTACGAATGACATCAGCCGGTGGTGACTTGGGACTGGCGGCGGGTATTGTGGCTAGGGTTTGGATTTTGAGGGTTAGGGTTTGATTTGGAAGGGTTATTGATTAAGGGTATGTTTGGCTCTGAATTTCTGAAATTTGATTTTCAAAAGTTAAGGGTCTGTTTGGCTTGTGTTTTTGAAAATTGGAAATTGAAAATTTCGAAATGAGGGATTTATGCCTTATTTTGGTTAATTTAAGGCACTCAAGTATTAATTGCATGAAATAAAATTAATTTAGGAATTATTCATTATTTTATCATTTTTGTTTATATTGATAAAATATTTGGTGATGAATAATTATAAAACTTAAATGTTTGTTTCTTGCATAAGGAATATGTTATACTGTAATTCAGTTATATCTTTAGTTCGTATTAAAGTAAATTAAAGTTTCCTGTCTGGAAATTCTTGGGTCACATTAGTATCTTATGTTTTAAACTAATTTGAATTACTTGTCACTTATTGAATTATGATATTCAAATTTGTTTATTTGAGATATATGGATATTGTTAAGGTATAAATAAATTATGTTTAAGTCTACGCGAAACTTAATCGGCCCAAAAAAATATTATTGTTTGGTCAGACTGTAAACATAATATTTGCCTTTAAATTGTGTTTAAGTTTATGCGTAAAATAACCGGCCCAAAAGAAGGTTATTTTTTGGCCAGACTGTAAATACAATATTTATTTTTAAATTGTGTATAAATTATGTGAAAAAAAACCGGCCCAAAGGAATGTTATTTTTTGGCAGATTGTAGACACGATATTTGGTATTATAGTGTTTTTAAATCAATGCGAACAATAATTGGCCCAAATGAAAGTTATTTTTTGGCTAGATGTAAACATATTTAATTAATGTTATTGTGTGCATGTAATTTATGCAAACTATGACCGGCCCAAAGGAAGGTTATAATTTGGCCAAATTACTAAGTCACATATAAAATAATTGTGTACACATAATTTATGCGAATTATGATCGGTCCAAAGGAATATTATAATTTGGCCAAATTACTAAGTCACATATAAAATAATTGTGTACATATAATTTATGCGAATTATGACCGGCCCAAAAGAAGGTTCTAATTTGGCCAAATTACTAACACACATATAAAGTAATTATGTACATGAAATTTATGCGAATTATGACCGGCCCAAAGGAATGTCATAATTTGGCCAAATTACTAACACTATATTTGAGCATTTGTGATACATGTGAACTGTGAACGGCCCAAAGGAATGTTACCGTTTGACCATACTACAAATACACATGTCATAATAAATATGTGATAATTATAAAGTTTCCATGTGAACAATAGTCGGTCAAAAAAAGGTTGTTGTTTGACAGGATTTATTATCAATATTTTATTACGACGTCGAGAGTACCACTTACAAATTGTTATTTATGTCCAAAGACTAAATATTAATGTTGTGCTATGATACCCATACGGGTCAAGCCCATTAAAAAGCTCGAGGGTCGAACCCAATCCATTGGTCAAAATCGTCGGAGGACAAAGTGCGGGGAGTGTGAAGCTAGCCCCTCGCTAGAGGGGCGAGCTACGCGCTCGCCCAACCAGGCAGGGGCGAGCACCGAAGCTCGCCCACGCGAGGGGCGAGCTGCGTGCTCGCCCCACCAGGCAGGGGCGAGCTGCGCGCTCGCCCCGCAGACAGGGGCGAGCACCGCAGCTCGCCCGCTAGAGGGGGCGAGCTGCGCGCTCGCCCCGCCAGGAGAGCGGGCGAGCTACGCGCTCGCCCCGCCCGGCAGGGGCGAGCACCGCAGCTCGCCCACGCGTGGGGCGGGCTTGAGCGCTCGCCCCGCCAGGCAGGGGCGAGCACCGCCGCTCGCCCACGCGTAGGGCTGGCTGCGCTCTCGCCCCGCCAGGCAGGGGCCGAGCACCGCAGCTCGCCCACGCGAGGGGCGAGCTGCGCGCATCGCCCCGCCAGGAGAGCAGGCGAGCTGCGAGCTCGCCCCGCCAGGCAGGGGCAAGCACCGCTGCTCGCCCGCACGAGGGGCGAGCTGCGTACTCACCCCGCGAGGCATGTGCGAGCCTCGCAGCTAGCACACACGAGGCCAAGCTGCGATGCTCTCCCATGCGAGGAAGAGTTCGGAGCCATCCTCGCAGATGCCTCATGTTTGCGAAGTATGGGATCGGAGCTCGCTCGTGTTGGGCGAGCTAAGCTTTGTAGCACGGCCTCGCAAATTAGATTCGACGTATAACCCATATCTCCAAGTACAAATCGGATCGTAAAAGCTGCAAGCATATCATACTATGAAAGTGACATTCTCTGGTCCCCGGTACAAATCGGATCATAAAAGCTGCAAGCATATCATACCATGAAAGTGACATCTCTGGTCCCCGGCACAAATCGGATCGCAAAAGCTGCAAGCATATCGTACGAGGAGAGTGACACCTACTCGTCCTCAGCTCTAGGACCCTGGTCCCCACCCTTAGCTTCAGAAGATGTCCCCTAGGCCCTGACACGCGGTTAAAGGCTGTCTCCTCTCCGTTTCCTATAAATATCAGGTTTGTTGACGGGAATAAGGTATTCACTCTACTCACAATTTAAAGTTCATCTCGTTACTCTTCCTTTCTTTTCCGATTTCTAACTTGAGCGTCGGAGGGGCTCCGCCGGGACATCCTCCCGGCACCCTTCTCACACTTGTTCGTGGTTTCAGGCATCACCAACACTCGGAGCCATTGTTGGAGTCGCTCCCAGCACCCTTCGTCCACCGGAAAGAAGAAGTATCATTTTTGTAAGCATCATTTGGCGCCGTCTGTGGGAAAACTTGAGCAAAGACGTTGATATGGCAGGAAGAAGAGGAAGTAGAAGAACAGGTACGGCGGAGTCTCGCCCGGAAGGAAGGACTGAAAAGCCGCCTCCGGTGGTGAACGTGGGAAACATGACTATGGAACAACTAGCCCAGTTCATTACCACCGCCGTAGCCGAGGCTGTGAGGCAAAACCAACCCCCACCTCCGGACGGAGAACCATTGCCGAACCATGAGGACAATGCTGAAGTCCAGCAAAGTCACGCGGAGGAAGTCAATCCCACCCAAGGTGGCGGGGACTCGGAGATGCACCAGAGAATGGAAGATATGTGGAATGAAATCCAAGGTTTGAGACAACATGTCGGGGAAAAGGCCTACACCCACAAGAAAGAAAGTCCCTTCTCCCAAGCCATTTTGGAGGAGGAGCTACCATCTAACTTCCGACAGCCTAACATGGGAGAATACGATGGGAGTACCGACCCCGAGGACCATTTGGGAAGATTTGATAATGCGGCCTTGTTGCATCGATACTCCGATGGAGTCAAATGTCGGGTATTTCTGAATACATTAGTAAGGTCGGCTCAACAATGGTTCAACATGTTGAAGCCTGGCTCAATAATGTCCTTCCACGACTTCAGCTCAGCTTTCTTGCATCAATTTGCAAGTAGCAAAAAATATCAAAAGACTTCACTCAGTTTGTTTGTCATGAAACAACAAGATCAAGAATCTTTGCGGGAGTTTACCCAACGCTTCAACGATGTTGCCCTAGAGGTTCCTTCAGCCACGCCTGATGTCCTTCTCAATGCTTTCACGCAAGGGCTCAAGGGTGGTGAATTCTTCAAGTCCTTGGTAAAGAAACCACCGCAAAGTTATGATGAGCTCCTATCTAGGGCGGAGAAGTATGTGAACTTGGAAGATGCACAGAGTCAGAAGAGATTAGAGCAAAGACCCGCTGAGAATAGCAGGGAAAAGCTGGACAAGGGTGGAAGAAAGAGAAACATGGCGGAGAGGATGGATGATCGAAACTTATTCAGGGGGCGTCTTCCACATATTCCCCTTGTCATGAGCCTAGACATAGCAATGGATGTATGTGATAATAAGGGGAGATTGACTAGGCCAAAGAAAGCAGAGAGAGGTCCAAGATTGCCCCCATCGGATAAGTATTGTGGATACCATCGAGAATATGGACATTTTACCCATGATTGCCAACAATTGGGAGAAGAGGTTCAGAGGATCCTTCAAAGAGATCCGGAAATAAAAGCTATATTGACAAGAACCAGGGAGCCCTACCAACCGGACGCGCCTCGAGCCCCGGCTCGGGCAAATCCTGGACGAAGAGAGCCAAGGTGGGAGCAACAAGGGCGGAATGCCCCTCGCGGCCATGTGGAAAGGAATGGAGGAAACAATGATCCGAATCGGGGAATGATACACATGATCTCTGGAGGAGCAACCGATGGAGATTCTGGCCGAGCTCGCAAGGCATATGGGAGGAGGTTGGAAAATTTGGAGGTGTCCATGGAAGCAAGCACCACAACCGACCCCGTGATCAGTTTCGGTCCCGACGACCTAAGAGGCATTGTTACTCCACACAACGATGCCTTGGTAGTCACGGTTACTATAGCAAATTAAGACGTAGCAAGGATTTTCGTGGATACGGGGAGTTCCGTCAATATCTTATTCAAAACAACCATGGACCAAATGCAAGTTGATGGATTCCACTTGGACCTAATCTCAACCCCTCTTTATGGGTTCACGGGACATGTGATCCAGCCTCTGGGTCAGATTGTCCTCCCCTTGTCAATGGGGAGTGGCCCTAGCCGAGTAACTAATATGGTGAATTTTACAGTCGTTGACGCCCCCTCCTCTTACAATGGGATTATTGGGCGACCGGCCATGAAGGACTTCAAGGCCATAGCTTCTACCTATCACCAAAAGTTGAAGTTCCCGGCAGGAAACAAAGTTGGAGTACTTGGAGGTGACCAGGGTACAGCCCGTCGGTGTTATGAAAGTGTTGTAAAGGAAGAAGGAAAAAGGGCCCGACAGGAGGTCGGAGTGATAGGGAGCGGGAGGTCAGTTGCTCGGCGTGCCCCGAAAGAGACTCCAACTGTGACAGAGGAAGAACCTGAGTTAGTGGAGCTTGGATCTGCTGAAAGAGTGATCAGAATAGCTGCGGACTTGGACCCGCAAGAGAAGGGCGAGCTCATTGCTTGTCTCATTAAGAATCATGATGTGTTCGCCTGGTCTACTCAAGATCTTAAAGGTATAAATCCGAACGTCATGCAACATCATCTAAACGTGTTGGACCGAGCTCGGCCCGTAAAACAAAAGAAAAGACACTTCGGGGCAGAAAAAGATAAGGTCATCAAGGAGGAGGTCCAAGAGCTGCTTAGGGCGGGACACATTAGAGAAGTTCAATTCCCCACTTGGCTCTCAAATGTGGTCCTGGTGCCTAAGAACTCGGGAAAGTGGAGAATGTGCATTGACTTCCGAGACCTTAACAAAGCCTGCCCCAAGGACTGCTACCCGTTGCCTCGCATAGATCAACTGGTGGACTCTACCGCCGGCCACCAATATCTGTGCTTGCTGGATGCTTATCAAGGATATCATCAAATTCCCCTTGCAAGGGAGGATCAGGCAAAGGTAAGTTTCATCGCCTCAGATGGAACTTTTTGTTTTGTGGTTATGCCCTTTGGACTTAAAAATGCAGGGGCAACATACCAGAGGTTGATGGACAAAGTTTTCTCAAAGCAAATTGGGAGAAACGTGGAGGTATACGTAGATGACATCTTGATAAAATCAAAGGATCGAGCTCACCTCATGACTGACCTTGGAGAGACTTTCTCCACCCTGAGGTCTTACGGACTAAAGCTCAACCCCCAAAAATGTGTGTTTGGGGTGAAGAGTGGAAAGTTCTTGGGATACATTGTGACAGAGAGAGGTATTGAAGCCAATCCCGACAAAGTTAAAGCGATCCAGACTATGGCGTCCCCCACTAGTCTCCAAGAGGTACAACAATTAGCAGGGAGGATTGCTGCACTATCAAGGTTTGTGTCCAGGTCGGCCCACCGGAGTGTGCCTTTCTTTCGCACTCTTCGGAAGGCTCAGAAATTTCAATGGGGAGCTGATTGCGAGAGGGCTTTTGATGAGTTAAAACAATATCTAGCCGAGCTCCCGGTTTTAGCCAAGCCGGGATTGGGGGAACGTTTATGGGTCTATCTCTCCGCAACTGAGGAGGCGGTGAGCTCGGTGCTAATCCGACAGGAAGGTTCAACTCAGCATCCTGTTTACTACGTTTCACATGCGTTAAAGGGAGCTGAGCTAAGATACTCGGGCTTGGAGAAGTTGGCGTTAGCATTGACAATCACGGCAAGGAAACTAAGACCGTACTTCCTATCTCACCCAATCACGGTCTTTACCAATAGTCCTTTGGGAAAAATCTTAACTCATCCGGACGTGTCAGGTCGGTTGGTTAAGTGGACAACCGAGCTGGGGGAGTATGACATCCAATATGAGCCGAGAAGAACTATCAAAGCGCAGGCCCTAGCTGATTTCTTGGCGGAAACCGTGCATCAAGATGCCGAGGATCCTTGGAAAATATATGTTGATGGTTCTGCAACCAACGAAGGCAGCGGAGTTGGGGTAGTGTTGATTTCACCAAGGGGGGACGAGATGAAGTTAGCCGTAAGGTTGGACTTCAAGGCTTCCAACAATGAAGCGGAGTATGAAGCTGTTCTAGCAGGATTGCAAGCAGCTAAGAGTGTGGGAGCTAGCCGGGTACACATCTTCTCCGACTCACAGCTGGTTGCACAACAGGTCAGAGGCGTCTACGAGACGAAGAATGAAAAGTTGATTGAGTATGCTCGTGCCATTGACCAAGTTAAAGAAAAATTTGTGGAAGTCATGTTCGAGCAAATTCCAAGGGAAGAAAATACCAAGGCTGATAGCCTAGCCAAGATGGCCAGCGCTCTCGCTAGTTGGAAAAATCGAGATGTGGTCGCACACGTGGAGCTCGCCCCTTTCCAGGGCTCCGCACCTGCCGAGCTAGATGAGGGTGACTGGAGAACCGAGATTGAAAATTATTTGAAGGAGGGAAGGCTACCCGTTGACCCAAGGAAAGCTCATCAGATCAAGCAGAGAAGTCTGCGTTTTGTGTTGTTCCAAGGGGTATTGTACAAGAGATCATTCTCCCGGCCTCTCCTCAAATGCCTGGGGAGAGATGACGTCGATTATGTCCTTAGGGAAATACACGAGGGGATTTGTGGAAACCACTTGGGCGCCCATGCTCTGGCGCGAAAGGCCTTGCTAGCTGGGTTTTTCTGGCCTACCATGCAAAAGGACGCCATAACCCTCGTACTAGCCTGTGACAATTGCCAGCGGCACAGCAGACTCTATCACCAGCCTACCATGATGATGAAGGCGATCATACCGGCATGCCCATTTGACCAATGGGGCATCGACATAGTGGGACCTTTTCCCCCCGCTCCAGCCCAAAAGAAATTCTTGATAGTAGCCATAGACTATTTCTCAAAGTGGGTGGAAGCCGAACCCTGAAAAGGACGTCATGAATTTTGTTTAGAAAAACATAGTGTGCCGATACGGAGTCCCACGCATATTGGTTTCCGATAATGGAAGACAATTTCAAGGTGCCAAAATTCAATCTTGGTGCAAAGAGATGAAGATCAGACAAGCCTTCACATCCGTGGCTTACCCTCAAAGTAATGGCCAGGTAGAAGTGACTAACCGGTCTTTGCTCCAAAGTTTGAAAGCAAGATTAGGAAAAGCAAAAGGAAACTGGGTGGATGAGCTCCCAAGTGTGCTATGGTCTTATCGAACTACTCCCAGAACAGGAACGGGTGAAACGCCTTTCAGCATGGTTTATGGCAATGAGGCGGTGCTCCCGGCAGAAATAGGATCTGAGACGGCAAGGATTGTGCTTTACGATGAAGACAATGATCAAAGGCGAGCTGCTGATCTGGACTTCCTAGAAGAAAAAAGGGAAGCAGCGATGATTAAGATGGAAGCTTACAAGAACCGCATAGCTCGGGGATACAATCGAAGAGTAGTACCAAGAAGCTTCCAGGTTGGAGATTTAGTGTTGAGGAAGGTACAAGAAGAACAGCGGGGAAAGCTAGACCCGAAATGGGGGGGCCCTTTTAAGATCATGGAGAAGTTGAGCTCGGGAGCTTATTACCTAGAGGACATGCAAGGCAAAGCTCTCAAGAGACCATGGAATGCTTACCATTTGAAGAAATACTATGTTTAGCCGTAGCTGTTACACCCAGGCTATGTATTCCTCTCATTTCTTGTAATCGCTTTAATTTCAATTTCGATTTCAATTTCAATTTCAATGAATGAAGAGTATCTGTCACTTGTCTTGTATACTTTAGCTGCGGTTACGCTGAGCTCATTTACCTTGGTTACGCCAAGTGCCATTCAGGGGTGTCTACCCAACCTGTCGCGGTTACGCCCGACAGAGGATCAGTCGAGCCGCAGTTACGCCGGGCTCATTTACCTTGGTTACGCCAAGTGCCATTCAGGGGTGTTTACCCAACCTGTCGCGGTTACGCCCGACAGAGGATCAGTCGAGCTGCGGTTACGCCGGGCTCATTTACCTTGGTTACGCCAAGTGCCATTCAGGGGTGTTTACCCAACCTGTCGCGGTTATGCCCGACAGAGGATCAGTCGAGTTGCGGTTACGCCGAGCTCATTTGCCTTGGTTACGCCAAGTGCCATTCAGGGGTGTTTACCCAACCTGTCGTGGTTACGCCCGGCAGAGGATTAGTCGAGCTACGGTTACGCCGAGCTCGTTTGCCTTGGTTACACCAAGTGCCATTTAGGGGTATCTACCCGACCTGTCACGGCTGCATCCAACAGAGGATCAACAGAGCTATGGTCACACCGAGCTCATCAACTTGGCTACACCAAATCCAACACGAGTGATCTGCTCGAGCAGGGTTCATATTACATATCGTGGATCATGTATTTATTACTTGATCCTAGAGTTCGGCACCTACTTCATTAAGCGGATACCGGAAATTGGATCAGGCAGCAAATGGCCCTATTGGGGACAATCAGGAGCTCGCCCATGGCTACTTAGGCAAGTTAGAGAGCTTGCCCGACAACCCTTAAACTAGCACAATGGCCGTCTCAGTGAGCTAAAAGAGCTTGCCATGCGCCCCTTTGAGCGAGCTTGATAGGACAAGGCATGCGAAGCTTGCATGTACTACTATTGACACCAAGGTCTTGCCTATTCATGAATAAATAAATAATCGGCGCATATGGTTCATCTTAATGTTGCGTTGCAAGGTGAGCTATTGTTAGGTTGGGCAAAACATAATAACACAGTCAATGTAGGAGTGCCCAAAACAAACCAAAAGAGGCAAAATGGATGTCCAAATATAAGCATCTAGCAAGTCATTACCACATACGACAGGCTTCGTGAGCAAAAAAGGAACAATCGTCAAACATCCGACTACATCCAACAGTCTACAAAATATTAGAGATTACATAGAAGTCATGACATAATATCTAATCCAACTACATGTCAGGGGGGAGGCGAGAAGTCACATTCATGATGTCAATAAAATCAGAAGGAGCCCCTTCTGGTGGATAGCCTTGATCTCGGAACAACTCCACGGTCTTCTCAAATCCAACCTCGAGGAAGCCAAATGCTTTAACCCCACATATCTCTTCGAACTCGGCCGATTTCAAGAACTCATCTTTGACAGAGGCATGTTTCTGGGCAGCCTTTTCTTCAAAGTTTGATAAAGCTTCTTCGGTATCTTTGATTTTGGTATGGGCTCTTTCTAATTTCTTCTTTAGGCTTGAGATCTCGGCCTCAAATTTTTGGCGCTCCTCGGCGGCTTGGGCTTCCAGTTCCTCAACCTTTCGAACATGTGCTTCTTCGGCTCTCTCAGCAGCTGCCTTAAGGTCGGCAATGATCACTTTGCTCTCCTTCGAATCCTTCCGAGATAGCGTCCTGAGGCTGTTAGTACGATAAGCCAGCTCACCGGTGAAGATAAATGCCTGGTTGGAAAAAGACAAGAAAAGAGAGAATGTAAGAAAATCCCGATAAATGGAGTATGAAAAACAATGTGCTCAGATAATGAAGGCGTAAGAAAATTATACATACCTCGGCCATGCTGCTGCATGTCCGTCGCATGAGTTCGCTCAGTCCCAATGAAGCCAGAAAGTCAACATCTGGGCCGGAAGGTAGCTCATGCATCACACCTATTGCAATATCATTAGGACCCTGTCCCAACAAAGCGGCTGAGCTCTCATAATGCCCGAAAGTATGTGCCTCCGGCGGGCCCTCATCCTCCTCCACATGGTGATCCTCAGGAGTCATCGACTTTGCTTCCGCAGCTTTCAACACTTTCTTACCCTTGGAAGGGCGGGAAGAGGGGTGGCTAACATGTGATTTCCTCTTACGGGGTGAAGGGCAACCGTCACCAGTGTGTGAAGTAGTCGATCCCTCTCCTTTGCTTGCAATCTTGGAAGGAGGAGTAGGGATAGTGCCAGCTGCCAAGCCCTTCGCCTTCTTGTCAGCTTCGCGTTTGATAATGGCGAGCATAATTGCTTGACCTGCAAACGACGGAAGAGAAATAATAATATATTGAACACAGATATGACTAATATAAAATAAGAAACTATCAGGTGAGCTTTGTAATGGGACCCCGGCTGAACTCAAGCCCCAATGGCACAGGAGACCTTCAGTCATCAGGCGAGAAACATCGTAACTTCTTCCATTAATTACTTTTAAAATTCGACGGTAATCAGGATCATTTTTGGAACTGCGGGGGAGTTTGGGTATGACGGGGTTTCCATTATGCCATTGAACCATGCATGGCCACCGGTGAGGTGGTCGAACAAAGAAGAAGTAGTTTTTCCAATCCTTGACATTGGAGGGACAACGCTCAAGAAATTTGCCGGTTGGGCGGGAGGTCATGTAGAAGACTCCGTCGATAGGCTTTTTGATGACCATAAAGTGATAGAGGATGTAGCTTGAGATAGGAAGGCCTAAGGTGCGGAATAACACATATGTGCTACAGATTAACCGGAAGGCATTAGGGGCAGCTGACCTAAGTGAATGCCAAAAAACTTGCTAACATCTATGAAGAAAGGAGCAAGGGGGAAACGAAGACCTCCATCTAGCTGGTCCCTATGAAATGTAGCAAACCCGGGGGGAGGCAGGTGAGGGCGATCTGTCGAGATTGGGATAATAACATCATAATCGGCAGGAATGTGGCCCATAAATTGGAGGATAGGGATGTGGTATTGGGTAAGTTTAGAGGAAATATTCTTATACCAACGCCCCTCGGCATGGGCCATTAATTCCTTATCAGAAAGAAATGGGAACTCGGATCGAGTCTGAGTATCAGACGAGCTACTAGTTCGGTCCGACATCTCCTCGTCAGAGGATGTATCGCCAGAACTATCAGACGGAGCACTAGATGAGCCAGACTCTTCAGAAGTATAGAGGTCTCCACGCGAGTTTGAATGCGAAGAGGAGGACATGGAGTAAAAGAAAAGAAAAAAAAAACAAGCAAGCAAATGATAAGTGCAAGCAGAACGAATACCTTCTAAATGGGCAAAAGATATTGTTTTAATCGAGCTAGGATTGAGTATATGGCTTGGACGAAGCTCAAAGTGCGGGACAAGGCCAGGAGCTTGGACAATTTCGTGACTCGGTACTCTTGTATGCTTCACAGCTTAGACCAAATATGCCAACACCTGATATCAACATCGAAAAAATCATGTCATTGATCCATCGTATATGAAACATCAATAAAATCAAACTATTGTAAAAGAATAAGAGCAAATATTAATTCATTCAAAGTGCGTCAAACTCCGGTTTGCACCGTGTTAAGACGTGCGTCGAGCTTGGGCGTGTATGACAGCGCAGGTGTGGCGCGCATAGCTCGGCCGAGCACATAGCATTGAGCTTGGCCATAGATTGAACTCATCAATGTCGAGCTCGACCGAGCCATGAGCTGGAACAACCGCACAGCTTGGCGAGCTGCGCGCGAACGTACACCAAGCTCGCCCCCACACACAGCTGCGCGAGCACGCCTGAGCATGCAACCGCACGAGGGCGTGCGCCTACCCAAGCTCGTCCGAGCTCGCCCTGAGCATGCAGCCGCACGCGTGCGCCTACCCAAGCTCGTCCGAGCTCGCCCTGAGCATGCAGCCGCACGAGGGCGTGCGCCTACCCGAGCTCGTCCGAGCTCGCCCTGAGTATACAGACGGAAGCGGGCATGCGTCTACCCGAGCTCGCCCGGGCTCGCCTGTGCATACAGCTGCGCGTGGGCGTGTGCCTAGCTCACCACACGCACAGCTGCCAGCAGCCTGCGCCGAGCCCGGACGTGAGCGCAGCTACGCGCGGCCGTGTGCAATGTTCGGTCATGCGGTGGGCTTGGTTGTAGGCTCTAGCATTGCTAAGAAATAATGTATATCTCCTACTTGGGAATTTCATCGAACATGTGGGGTACATGACTAACAATTGAAAATATTAAAGGAGAGCTAGGGTGTTACCTTGAGGATGCAATAGCACAATGACAAAGGATTTAGCTAGGACGAGGCACGATGGCTCGGAGGCAGCAACTCGGATTGAAGAGAGTTGCTAGGAGCTCCACTTGAGAAACCTTAGGTGATAAAAGAAGTTGGGGAGCAAATGGAGTGAAGAGGTATGGAATGGAGTGGTGGTATTTATAGGAGGAAGGGAAGAATTTCAACCATTGATTGAATTCAAAACCAATGGCTAAGATGGTGTCTTGGGAAGCGTGGCTGCGGGAACCGAGGAGTTGACTACTTGACTAGTCAAGATCATGCACATCCACCAACACCATCTATTCAAGTTCAAATCAATCATGTAAATACTTGCAAGATTTGAAAAAACTAAAAATAATAGTGAAAAAGTGGAGGGGAAGTGATCAGACGCCCACTCCAAAACTGTTCGAGCGACCCGTGGGAAAGTCATCCGCATCCGAGCTTTCACCTTCGATTTAGCTTGTATTTGATGGGGGAGTAGTGATACCCATACGGGTCAAGCCCATTAAAAAGCTCGAGGGTCGAACCCAATCCATGGGTCAAAATCGTCGGAGGACAAAGTGCGGGGAGTGTGAAGCTAGCCCCTCGCTAGAGGGGCGAGCTACGCGCTCGCCCAACCAGGCAGGGGCGAGCACCGAAGCTCGCCCACGCGAGGGGCGAGCTGCGTGCTCGCCCCACCAGGCAGGAGCGAGCTGCGCGCTCGCCCCGCAGACAGGGGCGAGCACCGCAGCTCGCCGCTAGAGGGCGAGCTGCGCGCATCGCCCCGCCAGGAGAGCGGGCGAGCTGCGCGCTCGCCCCGCCCGGCAGGGCGAGCACCGCAGCTCGCCCATGCGTGGGGCGGGCTGCGCGCTCGCCCGCCAGGAGAGCAGGCGAGCTGCGCGCTCGCCCCGCCCTGCAGGGGCGAGCACCGCAGCTCGCCCACGCGGGGGCGAGCTGCGCGCTCGCCCCGCCAGGAAGCAGGCGAGCTGCGCGCTCGCCCCGCCAGGCAGGGGCGAGCACCGCAGCTCGCCCACGCGAGGGGCGAGCTGCCCGCTGCGCCCCGCCAGGAGAGGCGAGGCTCGAGCTGCGCGCTCGCCCCGCCAGGCAGGGGCGAGCACCGCAGCTCACCCACGCGAGGGGCGAGATGCGCGCTCGCCCCGCCAGGAGAGCAGACGAGGTGCGCTCTCGCCCCGCCCGGCAGGGGCGAGCACCGTAGCTCGCCCACGCGAGGGGCGAGCTGCGCGCTCGCCCCGCCAGGAGAGCAGGCGAGCTGCGAGCTCGCCCCGCCAGGCAGGGGCAAGCACCGCTGCTCGCCCGCACGAGGGGCGAGCTGCGTACTCACCCCGCGAGGCATGTGCGAGCCTCGCAGCTAGCACACACGAGGCGCAAGCTGCGATGCTCTCCCATGCGAGGAAGAGTTCGGAGCCATCCCTCGCAGATGCCTCATGTTTGCGAAGTATGGGATCGGAGCTCGCTCGTGTTGGGCGAGCTAAGCTTTGTAGCACGGCCTCGCAAATTAGATTCGACGTATAACCCATATCTCCAAGTAAAAATCGGATCGTAAAAGCTGCAAGCATATCATACTATGAAAGTGACATTCTCTGGTCCCCGGTACAAATCGGATCATAAAAGCTGCAAGCATATCATACCATGAAAGTGACATCTCTGGTCCCCGGCACAAATCGGATCGCAAAAGCTGCAAGCATATCGTACGAGGAGAGTGACACCTACTCGTCCTCAGCTCTAGGACCCTGGTCCCCACCCTTAGCTTCAGAAGATGTCCCCTAGGCCCTGACACGCGGTTAAAGGCTGTCTCCTCTCCGTTTCCTATAAATATCAGGTTTGTTGACGGGAATAAGGTATTCACTCTACTCACAATTTAAAGTTCATCTCGTTACTCTTCCTTTCTTTTCCGATTTCTAACTTGAGCGTCGGGGGCTCCGCCGGGACATCCTCCCAGCACCCTTCTCACACTTGTTCGTGGTTTCAGGCATCACCAACACTCGGAGCCATTGTTGGAGTCGCTCCCAGCACCCTTCGTCCACCGGAAAGAAGAAGTATCATTTTTGTAAGCATCATGCTAGGTATCTTATTATAGGCCCACACCTACATGTATTAATTTATGATTTATTTAAATATACTCATGAATTATGATTTATGTGAGCATTTACTATATTTTGTTACATCATCTTTTATATCTATCAATGTTAACAACATTTCAATACTTGATGTTACAAGTTGAAGAAACTGTAAGATCATGTTATGATATTGCTCAATTGTGTGATTTGGACTGTGCTAACGGAAGATCATCCCGCACCTTTGATCAGTGAAGGTTATGCTGATCAAATGAGTATTTTGAAATGTGGGAGTGATCAAAATCCACGAGTCTGATGATTATGAAACACTTTGATTTCGGATACCACAAGAGGTGCATTTTCTGATTAAAGTGATGTCAAGACATTCCTTAACAAAATAGCATATCGTTTTGATGCAAAACGAAATGGTTGAGACAATCAATATTTTGACTAAGCTTATCTCAATGTGGTACAAAGTGAAATGGAACGTAAGGGAGTACATTGTGGTCCAATCTTATGACTTGACTAAAGCATTCGGGTTAGAGTTATCGGAAGATATACTCGTGCATTTAGTCTTGATCACTTCGTCTGTGCAATTTACTTCATTCAAAATAAAGTTATAATACCTAGAAGAAAATTGAGATTTGAATGAGTCTGCACAATACATAGGTAGAGGAGAGATTGAAAAAGGATAGGACTAAAAGTGTTAACTTGACATCTATCCATCAGGATAAGAGCATCATAAGAAAAAGGGAAAAGATCAATAAGGAAAAGAGAAAATGTATTTTCAGGACTTCACAGCATAATGAGCAGCAGAAACAAGATAAGGTGACAACTTGTTTCTTTTGTAATAAGGTTAACATGCATGTGAATAAGGAATGTCCTGAATACATAAGTTAGCGTGTAAAGGAATGTGTTCTTCTTAACATAGGTTGTTTAGAATTTAATTTAGCCTTAATGTCATGTAAACTTGGTGGGTAGATATGGTTCAAACAACACACATTATTTCTATGCAAAGTTGTCTAAGGAGCTAGTTGTCAACTTGTAACGCCTCGACATGAATCATATATGCTTGATGTGATTATTGCGCAATTATGTGATAATTACAACATGATGTGGACTCGAGTTCGGGTTGAATCGAGTGTCATAAATAGATGACAAGTATGATAAGATATTACATATGTTGAGTTGAGAACATAGACATATATTTATGTATTGGCTTGCCATGTTGGTGCATGTCATGTTGTATGGACAAGAGAACTTAGATGCATGAGGTGTGTAGTGGGATATTACTTTGCTATGCATTTAACATGCATTTGAGAGAAAGTTCATTTGAATTTGCATTTGAGTTGGAGGTTAATATATATATGCAAAATCAGATTTTATAACACATAACACACCTACAAAATCTCTACACCAACGCTCTCTAAGCTCTCTCATTTCTTCTTGGCTTTTGGTATGGAATCAAGATAGAAACTTGGTGAGAAGTGGAAGGAAAGCTACTTGGTGAGGAATTGATTCATTAAACATGTGGATAGTATGTTTCTTAGTTTCATTTCATCATATGAATGAAAGTTGAAAGTTGATATGGTTTGAGTTGTTATAACTTGATGAATTGAAGTAAGATGAGACTTAATCAAAGACTTGAGTTATAATGTGATGGAAATATGTTTATATGATGTTAGAGTTTGCATGTATCAGGTTTTGATGTGGGTTTGGAAGCTATGGAGTTGAAACCATAGTGATAAGCTTGAAAATCGCCATATTCTGAATTTTCAGAGTCAGTCGATCGATCGCGAGCTATGTGGCGATCGATCGCCGTGACAGGGGAAAATCATAAGGCAATTTAACACATGGGTGATCGATTTTGTGATCGCGACCGATTTGCTAGGAGGCGATCAATCGCTGATGGCCAGAAAGTTTTGGCGATCGATCGCGTAAAAGTGGAGATCGAACGCTAGGGTTTAACTTTTGAAAAATGTTGTATTTTTGTGAAATTTGATATTGAAACTTATTTTGACATGATACATCGTTGGTATTCATGTAGCATCATCACAGGGGACAGGACAAAGAGGCGGTTAACTATTGACGCATGAACTTATATATTTTGTATCGCACGACAGGTACGTGTTGACGTACGAGTATTGAGTTTGATTATGTGATGTTGCTTATCTATATTGAGATTGAGCTATATGATTGTTGGAATCATATTGGTATACATCCATGTTGGTATACATTCATGTTGTTGAGGTTGATGCCATGAGAGGTATGCTATTGTTGAGCATATGCTTTGGCATGAGAGGTATGCTCTTGTTGAGCATATGCTTTGGCTGTTATAACGTGTAAGGACGAAAATATGATATGTGCTGCTAATATGAGACGTGAAGGCTAAGCCACTGACATATGGAGTTGAGAGGCATATCATATATGTCCCGTTATAACATGATGATGGTTGAGACATGTCACGACATATTTGCATATTGTGATGCATGATACAAAACAATCACAGTTGATATTTGACAATGGTTATTTATCGTATAATGTTTTCTTATTGATGTAGAACTGATATGGTTGTCTATCAATACTCATGTTGTGTGATTGTTTCTGTAGGGACTCATAGACTTTGGAGGACGGGATTGTGTGTCGACTTCTGCTGCGAGCTGAATCAGTGATTAGGAGTTGAACCTATTTAGGTTGTTCATCTGTACATGTGATGTAATTATGTCAGGTTTTTTTGTAAATGCTGTAATAACTGACATAGTAAAACTCTTAATCAATGTGTGTTAGTACTTAATCCATACTCATAAATGTATAATGATTTGATACATAACGAATTAAATAGCGAGGACCCCACCAACTAATGGTGAAAGAAACATCTATTTGGGAAATGACAATTAGGCTATTGTGGATGATATTGGTGTTTTATAGCTTTATTTAGGATATGACTTTCATTTGGATTTTGAAAACCCTTATATAACCGTGATTGGATGGAATTTGATTTATCTTTCATGCTTGAACAAGTCAGATTTCCTTTGTTCATTTGATAATGGAACTTTCAGGAATTTTCAAGATCCAAATATGACCGGTAATGGTTCCTTGATTGATAAGTTTTATAATTGGACACACCAATGAATTAAATGACAACGAAAGTATGCATAAAAATAATTATGGCATTGCAGACAAATTAACTATTAAGAAGTCACAAACATTAAAACTACAGTTTATATCCTGAATTTAGTTATAAGTAAAGCAGTTACTGGAATCCCATATGAGATGTGGACAAACAAGAACCTAGCATTTGGTATTTGTATGTTTGGGATTGCCTAGCTAAGTTTGGCCTTATAAGCCTAATGAAACAAAATTAGGTTTAAGGATCGTCATATGTTTCTTAGCTTGATACATAGAAAAGTCGATGGGCTATAAGTTTTATGATCTATCGAGTAGATTCTTTTTCGAAATGAGGAATACGGGGTTATCAATGATGTTGACTTTAGTGGGAGTGAGTAAATAGGGAAAGTCAACTCTAAAGGGGAATATATTAATGTTCCAGTTGTTGCATTTAAACATGTTCAGGTATCCATTCCTGATTTTGGCTTATATGCAAATCCGGAAAACCAACAACTTGTTGACACACATAATTTGCCGCGTGCTCATGACGAGCAATTATCTCAACAACCTCCAGTGAAAGTGACATTAATGAAGTCCATTAGAGAAAGGAGAAACACAAATTCGGATTATCATGTTGTGTCTCTCGGAGAACATGAGTTTAACATGGTCTGAAAGATGATCTGACATCATTCAGTTAAGTCAAATAATGTTTGAACTTTGAAAAGTGGATTGAAGTCATAAAGAATGAGATGAAATCGATAAAGGACAATGGCATTTGGGACCTAGTCATGTTGCCTAAAAGTATGAAACCGATTGGCTGTAAACGTATGTTTATGACCCAAAGGGGCTTAAAAGGCATGTTGAAAAGGTATAAAGCACGCCTAGTCGCTAAAGATTTTATTCAAAAGGATGGCAATTATTATAAACAGACATTCTCGCTGGTTTTGATAAATGACTCTTTTAGAATCAATATGGACACTTGTAACTCATTATGATTTGGAGTTGCATCAAATGGACGTTACTACTATGTTTCTTAATAGTGACATTGGTGAAACAATATACGTTGTGCAACTGAAGAACCTTGAATCCAAAGATTCAAAGCACCTTGTATACAATCTAAAGACGTCCATTTATGGTTTAATGTTGGTATCCCATCAATGGTATCATAAATTTGATAATGTGGTAATCTCATTCGGTTTAAAGATAACATTGTTGATCAGTGCATATATATCAAGTTAAGTGTGAGCAAATTTGTTATTCTGGTGCTTTATGTAGATATCATTCTACTAGCAACGATACAGGTCTGTATCGATAAAGTGCTAAGTAGATATGTCATGAGTAGCTGTTAGGGGTGCTTATTGGCCTGAACCGGACCGGAATCGGCCGATTCCGGGCCCGTTAAGGTCGGAACCGGTTCGGTCCGGTAAGGAACCAGATCGGTCCCGGTTCCGGGCCGAACCGGTCCGTTTTGTTTTTTTTTTCGTATTTTTTTTTTCGTATATAACCTTGGTGCACGAAAATCATAAAAAGTAGTTGGTGCACGAAAATCATAAAAATAACTGATGCACGAAAATCATAAAAAATAACTGGTGCACGAAATGATTAAAAAGTAACTGGTGCACGAAAGTTATAAAACAATAACTGGTGCACGAAAATATAAAAAGTAACTGGTGCACGAAAATATAACCTTGGTGCACGAAAATATAACCTTGGTGCACTAAAATATAACACTGATGCACGAAAATCATAAAATATAACTGGTGCACGAAAATATAACATTGGTGCACGAAAATCATAAAAAATAACTGGTGCACGAAATGATTAAAAAGTAACTGATGCACGAAAATTATAAAACAATAACTGGTGAACGAAAATATAACACTGGTGCACGAAAATATAACACTGGTGCACGAAAATTAACACTGGTGCACGAAAATATAACACTAGTGCGCTAAAATATAACACTGATGCACGAAAATACAACACTGGTGCACTAACTTTGTGTAAATTTTCGTGCATCAGTAGCTGATTTTAATTTTCGTGCACCAGTACATTTTATTATTTTCGTGCATCACTAAAATATAACACTGATGCACGAAAATACAACACTGGTGCACGAAAATATAACATTGGTGCACTAAATATAACACTGATTCACGAACATACAACCTTGGTGCACTAAAATATAACACTGATGCACGAAAATTAACACTGGTGCACGAAAATCATAAAATGTAACTGGTGCACGAAAATATAACATTGGTGCACGAAAATCATAAAAAATAACTGGTGCACGAAATGATTAAAAAGTAACTGGTGCACGAAAATTATAAAACAATAACTGGTGCACGAAAATATAACACTGGTGCACGAAAATTAACACTGGTGCACTAAAATATAACACTGGTGCACTAAAATATAACACTGATGCACGAAAATACAACACTGGTGCACTAACTTTGTGTAAATTTTCGTGCATCAGTAGCTGATTTTAATTTTCGTGCACCAGTTACATTTTATTATTTTCGTGCATCACTAAAATATAACACTGATGCACGAAAATACAACACTGGTGCACGAAAATATAACCTGGGTGCACTAAAATATAAGACTGATGCACAAAAATTAACACCGGTGCACTAAAATTTTATTTTTATTTTTTTAAAATGTAACCGGTTCCGGAATCGGAACCGGTTCCAAACCGATAGAACCGGAGCCGGTGGTGCTACCGGTTTGGATTTTAAAAACCGCCCCGGACCGGTTTGATACCGGTTCCGGTTTCGGATCGGACTAACCGATCCGGTTTCGGATCGGGTCCGGGTCGACCGGTCCGATAAGCACCCCTAGTAGCTGTGCACCAGAAGATATGATTGTTACTAAGAGTAACAAAATCATTTTGCTCTAATGAATGTACAAAGTTGTGCGGTCTTGATATTAAGTACATTTTTGAAATATTGGACAGATATTTAAGAAACCCAATATTGGAATATTAAGCGGGGTATGCAGTATCTAAAGAGAACTAAGGATTTTATGCTTACATTAAAGAGATCTGACATTTGGAGATCGTCAAATATTCGGACTATGAATAAAGCTGTGGAATTTTATCATTGGGCTTGATCGTTGGTTTGAGAAACCATTGAGG
Source organism: Haberlea rhodopensis (assembly GCA_907163345.1). Lineage (NCBI taxonomy): Eukaryota > Viridiplantae > Streptophyta > Magnoliopsida > Lamiales > Gesneriaceae > Haberlea > Haberlea rhodopensis. Next base: position 14,819 of record CAJQUN010001584.1, on the reverse strand, counting down.
ATCAATTGTGATAATCCACTTAGTTATATTCAAAGAACAATCGGAGATTGTCGAAGTCTAACCATTTTGACATGAATTTTCTGGTTGTGAAGGAAAAACGTTTAGAGTAGTCACATGTCAACTGAGCATGTTAGCACAAACTCCATAATTATGTATTCGTTTGCCAATGGTTTGCCACCCAAGGCGTTTTATGGGCATGTGACACACATGACTGTTGTCCATATAGATAATATGCATGTGTGGTAGGAGTTTGTATTCGGTTTGAGTATTGGCTCATTTAACATTATTAAAGTTTATGTACAGACTAAGGACTAATGTTCGATTACTCTGAAATAAAGTGACGACTTTCATTGCGGTTTAGCATTCGGTTTGCGGTTTTGCATTGGTTGAAAGTATGTTATGCGACTATTTTGAGTCATTAGGAGGACCAGTTGGAAATAGACATGTTGATATCACCTTACATGTAATTTTCATGCTACACATCCATACTTGGTCTATGTCATTTGGTTATATGGATATACGTGACCATTGATGGATCTAGTTACGATAAATTTAATGAAGATCACTTTGATCCTATATTTGTATAATTTGTATACGAGATTGTTCGGGGATGCTTTTGATAATGATAGCAAAAGTCTGAGCTCATAAAGTTTTACACAAAAGGTAACATATATGGCTCAAGTGGGAAATTGGTAGAATATAATTTCTAAGATGAGCCTACATATATAATTAATTGTATATTGTTGATATCTTAAGTTGTAGCCCAAATAAAGTGATCATATAAAGTTAATAAAGTTGGGCTATAAGCATCTAATATGGTATGAACCATTAATTTGTAGAGACAAACGGGCTTTTCTATTTGATTGATGTGCTTAAATAGAAACCAAATATATATAAGGGGTCATAGTCCCCATATCACACGATTGAGTCATTCTAAATGTATCACGTCATTGGTTAGAGAGCATGAGTGAAGATTAAAGGACTCTCGAGGCTAATCGTGCAGATCTTGAAGACTATAGTACTCAGATCTGCAGAAATATCAACTATTATGGATTTAGGTATGTGTCGTATATTCATCTATATTTGTTAATGATTTAGCATGAGATTTTAGGATTAAGATGATAGTTTTCAACTATAAAGTTATTCCAACAGTTCAAACCAAAATCTAGAAGAGCAACCACTTCAGGAGCACATTGATCACCGGGATCATTTTGGCAGAATGAATTCGAATCATAATCAACTTTCGAAGCTTTAAAATCCGATATCGCCCATAACATATTATTGCTCAAACCCAAGACCAGAAGATTCATATTTGCTAAACTTGGGGGAATCATGCCAACAAGATGATTCCTATTGAGGTTGAGTTCTTTTAACGACGTTAAATCGCCAATATTATATGGTATTGGTCCTGTAAATTGATTCCCATGTAGCCATAACTGAGTTAGCCCAACCATAGATCCAATCACATCAAGAAACCATTCATTCCACCTCCATCTTGATTATTCAACCACAAAACTTTCAGCCCTGAATCTCAAAAACTCAGTGGTATATAACCAGTTAACCGATTGTACGACAATCGCAACATACTCAACGAAGGTAATTTCCCCAAAAAATCAGGCAGGGGTCCTACTACATTGCAACCTGAGCAAGAAAAATTCACCAACCGTGAAATTTCTGCCAAGTCACTAGGTATACTCCATCCAAAACTCCGATTGAATGGGTTTTATCCAAATTCAAGACAAGAATATTATCAAGCCCATGAAAGAAATCCGAAGGGATCGTATCAAATTCATTAAAATCAAAGTCTGCAAATTGCAAGTTAGATAATCCACTGAAAGTTGGCAACTTTCAGTGGAGTTTGTTCTTCTGAAATCCCACATTTTGGAGTTCATCCAATTGATCAAATTCTGAGGCAAAGGCCCTTCTAATCCAAGACACTGAACCTGAATTTACGTGACTGTCATTAGAACAGAACACATGAGGCCATGAAGGAGGGCCACATGGATCATTCCATTGGCGGGCCATTTCAAAAGCTCGGGATTTTCTAAACCATTTCTGAAGTAGTTCAGAATCTTGAAATCATTCGGATATGTGACGCCATTAACACCTCCCAATAGGCAAATATACACAAGAACAACAACGTGAATCGGTCTCCTTGGATCAGCTTCCATGCACACGTTACATTATGATAAGAGTTCCGCAAAATCCCACATCCTCAAATAACATGGGCAACCAAACAAAAACGACCCAAATGAAAGAAAAACGAAGCTAATGTGGTTAAAAAAAACAGGAAACTTAGTTTTGCAAATACAAGAACGGGTTGGATAATTATATCCGGGATCAAAATGGTGACAAGAAAATGGGATCTTTAAGCAAGGGTGGAACGAGAAAATGAGGAAACTTTGCCTTAGCATAAGGGTTCAATCCTTTGCAGTTTGATTAAACCCTAAAGGCAAGCACAATTCAACAATGACTAATCTTCTGTTGTATCCCTCATTCCCAACCCTTTTCTGCGCTTCTGTTTCCTGTCCCTGTTTTTGTTCGGACTGTTTGTTTGTTAGATTGTCTCCAATAATTAATTTTAATTACTATAATCAATCTAACTTTTTAAATAATTTATGGACACTCGTGATGATGGTGTTGCACATTTAATTAATTACTAGCAGGTGACGCACACGTGTTGCTTGTGTAGTGTTGCTTGTGTAACATAATATATAATGCATACGAAATAAATGAGACATATACATTGATTAATATTACAATTCAAAGATGCAACAAAGAACCACAACAAACCATTGAAGGGGGTAGTTTGGTAAATTCAAATTTGTCATACCAAGGTTATGCAACAAAGAACCACAACAAACCATTGGAGGGGGTAGTTTGGTAAATTCAAATTTGACATACCAAGGTAGTTAGTATAAGAGTCTTATGCATTATAATATAGTAAGATACTTATCATTTTAAAATAAAACTAAAACAATTCCGTTTGATAAATGTACATCAACCATGGATCTGGAATATTCGTTTATTCGTTTAACCGTCAATAGAACCCATAATAGACACCTAAAACTAGTTCATACAGTACACAAAATATAACAGTAAAACAACGAACAACGCAGATATTTTACAGCAAATGGTGGTACATCCGCGGAGACACTGACTAAATGATCCAGCAGCATCTCCCCTATTGCGGTTAATTTGAGGGAACATATAGCATAAAGTATTGCGAAAGATTTAAAATATGTAAAAGAAACTAATAGTGCCGTCTACCGCAAGAAGGGGACTAACTCTTGATGATACTTTTTCATGGACTCGACGGCTAAGATGGCGAAGCTTTCGTCCTCCGGGTAGTAAGCGATGGGGTCCGACAATAGAGGAGTAGGAATATGAAGCACACCTTCAAGAGTAGCATGTAGACAATAAGCTGAATATGTAACATGATAACCGCCTTCTTGCACAATCAGGATGCGACCATTACAACACTTATTTGCCATTCCACGAACTATACTCCCAATTTTTCGATATCCTTCCATTGTCAAGCATTGCCTTCCGTTTGGATCAAACTAAGACAAATAAGTAGAATTGAATTAAGATGCCAAAATTTTGAGAAACAAAGCAGCACATCGCCAATTTTCAACAAGATAATAAAAACCAAGATGGGTTGCTATTGTATTTGATGTATGCAATTCGTGTTGGAATATATTTTATGAACTAGAATTACTTTTAAAAAAATTATTTCAAACATAGCATCAAAGCAAGGAAGCCATGCGTTCAAAGGTGAGCATCATTTTATGAGCTCGAGCTTTTTAAGTAAAAATGGTTTCTACCATTTTCCATGAAGGAATGGTTGCACAAGAAATATGATATTATAAAACGAAAATCTAAATATTCAGGAACCATGAAATTAAAATGTAATATAAACTTACAGCACTCGAGTCTTGGCCAACAACAAGAACCATCATTTCCGGCTCAAATTTCCCAATAGCAGGGACTACCAACTCTTTCATTGCATGTGTATATCCCCTATCTCCAGTTCCATTTGGTAGTGGTATATTAAGATTATACCCGAAACCTTCCTTCTCACCAAGCTCGGCCACCGACCCCTTTTGCGGATGCGAAGGCCCCCATGATCCATGATTCATGTGAAGTGAGATAGAAAGAACTCTATCCGAACAATAGAAACCCTCAGCAGTTCCATTCCCGTAATGAACATCAATATCTAGAACTACAACCTTTCTAATATTGGAACTGAGAGCTAGTTGTATAGCTAGACCTGCGTTATTGAGAAAGCAGTATCCATCAGCTCGAGTAGGCTGAGCATGATGACCCGGTGGTCGAACCAATGCATAGGAGATTTTTCCATGCCCGTCAAGTATGTGTTTCATTGCTGATAGAGTGGTTCCGGCAGCAAGTAGCGCTGCATCCCATGATCCAGGGTTCAAGAATGTACCGGGACAGATGATATTGTCCCCATTCCTGTCTGCCTCAACAAGCTCGTTTATGTACCCTAAGAAATCCAGATAGTCAAAGATTTTGAGGCCAAACAAGTTCGATACCAAAACCAACTGATTGACGAGTCAAATTTGATGGCGTCGAAATTGCATTCTTGGTCTAATATTGGTTAGCAAATGTGATATGATGATAACTAGTGTAGAAGAAGAAGAAAACATTCCATGCAACAGAAGAACAAATGCAAACAGAGGAAGAACAGTCTGAAACACCAAGACTTAGGGGAAGCTTGTGGAAGGGAAAATGTCAGCTCAGCTAACAGATTACATCACTAGTCCATGATCGAAAATAATTGTATACACATCAGATACTAATACATGAGTAGCTAGTACACTATATACACTTAGTATAAAAGGAAGGTAAACAAGGATTACAAGGGAATGCATGATCAATTCTAATGAAATATTTTCTCTAAAACCTTTCGTCTTTCTAGTCTCTCTACAATTCTAAGGAGATCGGCTATCTCGAAATATCCTCGGTATTCATTGCATCAAAATGACTCCGCCCAAATTTGATGGCATCAAATTGAATTCAAAGGCCACATTTATTCTTACATGTGAGATCCATGAGAAAACTATGGATCCACATTTAAGAATAAATGTGGATATTTGGATATTGAATAGCATCGAATTTTACCAAAAAAGGATAGCCAGCTGGAAAGTAGTTGAGAAAACCGAGAAATCGACATACAATCAATTTATAAACACGTCCTTCTGCAGTTCTGCTAGTTAGTAATTGCTATCCCACCGACAGTGCCCTGTGGGGCTGACTGTTAGAGTAATGAATTCAACGGCCTTGAATTAAACACGGAAGATAAAAACATTCATCTTCAGATTATAGATTGAATTGGTAACTGTATATGGACTCGATTTACAGAGAGGAACTCAATGAAAAATTCATCAACTGCCGAAGTAAGTTTTAGTTTGCTTGCTAACCTAACTTTTATATTGGTATTGTAATTGTAACTGACATTTACAAAACTAACTAATCTAATGGCTACTTAGAAGTGTTGGTGGCTTCTTGATTGCTTGTATCTTGGCACTATCTGCCCTTAGAAAGAAATATTCTCATCAAGTGGTTGATGTAACGTTATGGGCGCATCAACCAAGCATTTTATGGTTAGTTTGATGCTATGGTTTGTCTGATGCTGACACATCTATTGGACAATGTGGATATACCCATGTCAGTGCCCCTAGGTAGCTCCAAATTCCCCTTCAGCGTTCAGCCACAAATTTATAACTTGCATCCAGAAATGGAATCCTGTATCACTAGAATGGTGGCAAGCCAGGTCGTCGTTCTTAAAAACCATATATATTTACATATTACATATATATGAGTTATTTTTATAAAAAAAAAAACCCCTAAGCTATGTGACATAAATTTCAGGCAAGCAGACTCAAAATGGATGAATGAAACATCATTTCAACTGAAAAAAATACGAGGGCTACTGTAACAAAATGGGGGGAAGAAAAAAACAGTACCTTGTGTATGAAAAGACAGCAATTCAGTGATGAGAGCCGGCTTGCCTTGATGCCAAGAAATGAATGGCGAAATGGGTCCCCGTTTGAGAATGGAAACCATGTTTCTGACCCGATCCGCATTCTCCGGGTGCTTATCCAGCACATCGAGAAAACCCGGATCCTCACCCATATCGAAAACCCCACTGCCTGTATCATGTCTCAGCATTCCCTCATGCCAGAACACGTTAATCAGATTCCGGCTTTCAGCAGAAGTTGGATTTGGGGGAGACTGAACTGGGTCACTTGAAGATTCCACCATGGTTCAGATACTGTGAGCTGTTACATGTGTGGGTGTTGGTGATGCATTTAGATGCATACAACAATGTCCATCTCTGCCGGTGTTAAGTCAGGACGAGAGAGAGTTTGTTTAAATTAGAAGTCACTGCAAATCTTCAGGGCGAAAGAATATTTTATATTTTGTAGATAGAATTTTTAAGGTCTGTGTCTTTGTGATAAAAAAATTATTGAAATTTTCGGTATTTATAGAGTTTTGAAAGTCGGGTACGAATATTAATTGAATTTTTAAGACTTCACGAAAGTTTATTTTGAAACTCTCTATATTTATATGTAGTATTTAACAATATCGATTTTCTAGACATATAAAGTATATATAAAAATCAATAAAAGTAAAAAATGAATATATCACCTAGATGTCTTTTAGTAAATCAATTTAAAATAACTAAGTCTTGATCAGAAAATATGGAATATCAAAATATTATATTTCAACAATTACTACATTTGTTGTTTTTTGGCAAAAATGCTCGATATAAATATCACCTAATCAAGTTCATTTCCTGTTATTATGTGATTTTAAACATTAATTATGTTATGAAGATTATGGTACTAATTCATTGGGTTGAATTAATAATATTGGGGAAATGCATTTCAGGGTGCATGTGTTATATGTTGGGAATTTGGGTTATGGCATGATTATTTGGGGTGGGTGTTATTTGTTTTGGTGAAGCATGTTTAATTGGAAATTGAAGTATTTTATTGATTAAATACTATAAAATATCATGTAAGGATATTTTAATACATCGTGCTAAATACCGGGACCAAAACATAACACATCACACCACCCAACACCCAACCACCCCCCTCAACCCATACCCATTTCAGCAACTGCAGGCTGTCCATACCCCCACTTGCCCTCTCATTTCACTCCACCCTCCCATCTCAGACTCTCTTCTTTTTTTTCACCAACAAATCGTCCAGCAGCTGCTAAACACATAGGAAGGAAGAAATTTCAAATTTCTTTGCAAGAAAGCTTGCAAAAATCGGAGCAAAAGAGGGTGAGAACCATGTCCTATTTTGCTTTAAAGTTTGTTTAAGTTCATGTTTTTATTGGTGTGAAAATGGCATGCTAGCTTAGGTTTTATTAAACCTTCGATTCAAGTACATTCATGGTGTTTTTATGAAGTTCCTAGCATGTTTACTTGAGCATGTTATATGTGTTATGTGGTAGATTTGTTGGTATAAAAAGTGGTGCTCGAAAATCTGGGAAAAGAATTGAGATACCCTGTTTCCAGAAAGCTTGGGTGAGTACTGATGTAGTTGGGTGATTTTCATGCATGTGGGTTTAAGTTTGGGTGGAACTTCAATTTGAATACATTCATGGTAGTACCTAGTAGCTCTTAGCATGTTTGTTCAAGCATGTGGTATGTCTTATATGCTATAATTGTTGGTATGAAGATGGGTGTTCGAGAAATCTGGAAAAATCGCGCACAGAGCATGTGGCGATCGATCGCTACAAACGCAGCGATCGATCGCCGAAGGCCAGTAGCCAAAATCAAAGGCAGGCGATCGATCGCCATAAATGGCGCGATCGACCGCCTCGAGCCAGTGAAGTCTGGCGATCGATCGCCTCGATGTAGCGATCGATCGCGAGATGCTGAATAGTGGAAAATGATGTTTTTGTTGGATTTTTTGATTTTGGTCTATAAATTGGCATCTAATATTGTGTTGTACACTGGTGTAGAGCCTTCACAGATAGCTACACAACGTATGAGATAGAGTCCTGCAACACACCATATTTTGGAAAGGTACGTAAGCGACGTATGGGCATCCCAACGGTAACATGTATTATATATTCATTATTTGACATACGATAAATGCGAGTTGTGCATTATGAGTACGATACATGTTGTTATGCATTGTTGTGGAATAAATGGTGTGTATTCCACGAGTCAGGGTTATCACAGTGATGATTTTAATGCTTACCGCTTATACCGCTAAAAATGTGGAGCGGGAGGGGGGAGGCTCGCTTGCACATGGAGGCGAGATTTACCATACGAAGCGAGGATAGAAATACCGCTTGTATGAAGAAGCGAGGGAGGGGAGTTCCGCTTGTTCTAAAGTTATGAAGCGATGGGCATTAAAATACACTGATGATAAACTGACTAATGATTGAAGTAAAGATTTAAGAAGTAAAGATATGTCATGACATTCATTTAAAGAAACCATAATATCATGTATTGATTTGATTATGAGTTATGGTACAGGGACAACCAAAATGGGCGTTTTAAATGCATTGGAATTCAGGAAGTATCTTGTGCCTATGATTTATGCATTTATGCTTTATATTCATATTATGATTTATATGAACTATGATATGCTCATGTGTTGGGGGTTGTCTTTGTAGGTGCTTTTGACGATGAGAACCAGGGTCGGGGTTGATACGCTGAGCTGTAAGGAGTGCTACAGGATTAGAAGAATAGAAACTCCTCTTTGTATAGTTTCTACAAAGTGTAGAGTAAATCAATAGTGTAGTACCCTTTTGTTAGGAATATGTATAATTCCTTTTGAACTTTTGGTACTGTAATCTCTTTAGCTCAGGATTATCAACACGACCTAATACTCTGATTTATAAATGATTAGTTCTCTGAATTGCACCTTAGTATCTTGTATAATAACGGGGTCTTACAGAAAGTGAGTCCAATGAACAAGGGATGAGAATCCGGGTATATGGTTCATCTGAACAACGCGCACTGTATCGGTCCGGAGAATGGTTCACCTCGGCTCGTAAATGAATGTTTGTATTGGATCGTATTCGAATACGTGGGGAAAAGTGCTACATCTAAATGTCGAGTGGGAGCCACCTCTTTAGCCCACAATATTCATTATATTGTCCTAATTCGTCTTTGTTTGGTTGATCATATTTCTTGATCCGGATACGTGGAGAAAAGTGATACACCTTAATGTCGGGTGGGAGCCACCTCTTTAGCTCACGATATTCCTTCTCAAGTCGTAAATGTCATCGTTTCATTGAAATATTATTTGATCGCAGTGTTATCTCTTGTTACATGACATATCATATCGACATATTGCATTATTTGTTATTATATACACGAAAACCTATTGTTATTCCCTCACTAAGTCCTTAAAGACTTAACCTATGTTTTCTTTTTGTTAATTATTATGAGTTCCAGATACAGAGAACGGGATCCAGGGTCAAAGGATAATAAGGAAAAATGGAATGTTGGCTTATCAGTATTGATCGTATTTCTTCTTTGGTTAAGCATCCGATAATTAGAATGAGTTTGTCAGATTGTATTTTGTTAATAGATATTATGAACACTTTCGCTAACGAAATATAATTAATTGTTATGAACACTTCCGCACGTAATATGATTAATTATATGAATGGATTGTTTTTAAAGTAATACCCTACAAATATATCTATATTTTTATATAGTAGGGAAAGTGGTTACCAGATAAGGATTATATATTTTGTGCCCGAGTCGGGTCCCACAGATTTAATACCAACTTTGTACATAGTTAATACTGGATAACTGTTGAATAATATCAATTTCAAACCAAAAAATAAAATAGTTTTAATTTGCACAATTACATATTTTTATGTATTATTATATTTTAATACAAACTTTATACTACGTTAACACCGATTTTAATGGATTTAATACCAACTTTGTACATAGTTAATATTGGAAAAGTTTTGAATAATACCAATTTCAAATCAAAAAATAAAATATTTTTAATTTGTACAAGTACATGTTTTTATGTATTATTATCTTTTAATACCAACTTTGTACTAGGTTAATACTAATTTTAAATGGATTTAATATCAACTTTGTATATAGTTAATATTGAAAAAGTGTTGAATAATATCAATTCAAACCAAAAAATAAAATAGTTTTAATTTGCACAATTACATATTTTTATGTATTATTATATTTTAATACCAATTTTATACTAGGTTAATACCGATTTAAATGGATTTAATACAAACATTGTACATAGTTAATACAGGATAAATGTTGAATAATACCAATTTCAAACTAAAAATAAAATAGTTTTAATTGCACAGTTACATGTTTTTATGTATTATTATATTTTAATACCAACTTTGTACTACGTTAATACAAATTTTAAATGGATTTAATACCAACTTTGTACATAGTTAATACTGAAAAAGTTTTGAATAATATAAATTTCAAATAAAAAAATAATAGTTTTAATTTGCACAAGTACATGTATTTATGTATTATTAGATTTAATACAAACTTTGTATTAGGTTAATACCGACTTTAATGGATTTAATGCCACTTTGTATATAGTTAATAATGAAAATATGTTGAATAGTACGAATTTCAAACCAAAAAATAAAATAGTTTTAATTTCCACACTGACATGTTTTTATGTACTATTATATTTTAATACCAGCTTTGTACTACGTTAATATCGATTATAAATTGATTTATTACCAACTTTGTACATAGTTAATACTGAAAAATGTTGAATAATATCAATTCAAACCAAAAAATAAAATAGTTTTAATTTGCACAATTACATATTTTTATGTATTATTATATTTTAATACCAATTTTATACTAGGTTAATACCGATTTAAATGGATTTAATACAAACATTGTACATAGTTAATACTGGATAACTGTTGATAATACCAATTTCAAACTAAAAAAATAAAATAGTTTTAATTTGCACAATTACATAATTTTATGTATTATTATATTTTAATACCAATTTTGTACTATGTTAAATACCTATTAAATAGATTTAATATCAACTTTGTACATAGTTAATACTGAAAAAGTGTTGGATAATACTAATTTCTGAAGCACTCATTCAGCCAACAAAGCCATGTCACACCAAAAACCCATTAAATTGGTTTTTTTTTTTTTAAATACAAGGGTATTTGGTCACTTTTAACTAGTTATAGAGTTTAAACAAATAAAACTTTGACAGTGTGGAGTACAAACAATAATTTTCTGACATAGTGACTGAATTAATAAACACTTTGGTTTTGGGGGATTTTAGAGACTTTGCCCTTATACTAACTACATTACATGAATTCCCATAAAAAAAAACTACATTACATGAAAAAACTATTATAATTACTATTTTGGAAATATTTCGAAATATATTTTTCACTCTATTACTTTCCAATAATACCTTTATTTTCATCAATAAAATAAAATAAAACTTAAACACAAAATTTATCAAAACTTTACTTCAAATCATTACATTATATACACAAAATGGTATAAATGAAGTAGTTCTTATATTAAAATTTTATATGTAGATGTATACTATATTATAATACATGACAATATTTATAGAATAACAACTCATTATTCTATTATAATTAGAAAATGACCATATCACCTAATATCAAAAGATTCAATAAAGTTATAGAACACTCTATATATTGGAGACGTTGGTAGGGTTTCATTTTTACTGTCCTTGAGGGTACTGCCCTCAGGGGTATCATCCACCATTCATTTGGAATTTTTTTTTCTTTTTAAAAAAGATTCCAAATGAATGGTGATGATGCCCCTAAGGACACTACCCTTAAAGGCATCATCAAGCAAACCCGTTGGTAGGGTCGGTCACTTGCCTCCTCTTACCTTAAAAAAGGTTTTTTAAAAAAAATTTCCCTAAAAAAATTTAATTATCCCTTAAAAATTATATTTTCCCCTTTTAAATTATATTTTGATCTCTAAATTTTTTGACAAAAAAATTAATTTTTTTTTGCTTCTATCCCAGAAATCTTGTTTCCACCCTTGGACACTGACATACATATTATGTGCATTGTAATACATACAATTGTTCGCTGCCGACAATTGCATCGAAATTTGTAATCATTTACCCTTTGTCAGCTACAAACTCGAAAGCTATGCATCTTGTCACACATAACGAAGCACGATTTCAAGAATTTGAATAGATGAGTACTTAACTCAGTGAAGAAAGTTGAAAAGTCAGCAATAAACTCCAGTTTCCGCTATCTTTCGTGAGCATGCGTAAAGACTGAATGATGTTGAAATATAGTGTTATCTCAAAAAATTATCATGTAATATAAATTAAATAAAACACAAGATTTTACGTGAAAACTCCTCAAAATCATAGGAAAAATCGTGGGAGCTAGTTCAGTATAAATTCTACTATCATATCAAAGAGTTACAATATTTTTTGTACAATAAAATGGTAAATAAAGTGAAGAGAAAAATGATGTAAAAACGGTGTTTGGTGTAGCATTATTCATGAAGTCTCTGTTTTTATGAAATCCCCCCTCTAAACCATCGGTCATTCTCTTTATAAAATTGAAGGAATTGAAAGACAATGTAATCATTTCATCTGACATGTCTTTACCATGCTTTTGTCCATCATCACACTTTATTGAAACTTGAAATGTGAGGTGTCAGCATGCATGCATGATGCATGTATATATGTCAATTCCATATCAAATTTCGTGCCCTGGTCTCTTGTCGGGTGATTTCCTTCTCTTCCCGGGTAGTGTCTCTTCTCTTCCCGGGTGGTGTTCTCTTCCCGGGTGGTGTCCTTCTCTTCCCGGGTAGTGTCTCTTCTCTTCCGGACATTTTCTCTTCCCGTGTGGTTTTCTTCTCTTCCCAGGTGGTGTCCTTCTCTTCTTGGGTACTGTCTCTTCTCTTCCGGGTATTTTCTCTTCCCGTGTGGTTTCCTTCTCTTCCCGGGTGGTGTCATTCTCTTTCCGGGTGGTGTCTTCTCTTCCCGGGCAATTTTCTCTTCCTGGGTGGTTTTCTTCTCTCTCCCGGGTGGGTTCCTCTCTTCCCGAAAGTGTTCTCCGTTCCGGGCATTTTCTCTTCTCTTCGCGTGTGGTGTCCCTTCTCTTCCCGTGTATTTTATTTATATTATGTATTTTTTAATATATATCCTTAGGTCTCACAAGTTCATTTCGGCCAAAATTGTTATGTCTTAATTCATTCAAGGTATAACATAGGGAGTAAGGTTAATATGTGTGGGGTCTTCCCACCTTTAAGAGACATAAGAAGGACTAATCATGCATTAATAACCTCTTAGGGTTCTAGTTGCTACATGAGCTAACAGAATTACAGGACAAATAAAACTTCAAAGTTTATTAGTTACATTCCCATAATGAATGTTAACCTGTAGATTTATACTACTCCTAGAGTAGATACTAAACAGAAGCTGAATCTTATACGTTCCTATGCTCCTCGTAGCTCACTGCCTCAACCCGACCCTTAGTCTTTTAGTCCAAAAGTGTACCTACAGGAACAACCCATCATGAGCATGTACATCGTTACTTAACATCATAAGGCAATGGCATATAAATAAATGCATGAAAATAATTGGTAACGTATACTTCCTGGTTAATCGCATTAACCCTCTTTGGTTGTCCCTGTTTCATAGCGATGCATAAAAATCATTAATTCTTGACATGAATGATTAAAATCATCATCTTATAAATATCATCATCTTATAACATCATCATCGTATAAGCATCATCATCTTGTAAATATCATCATCTTATAACATCATCATCATATAAGCATCATCGTCTAATAAATATCATCATCTTATAACATCATCATCATATAAGCATCGTCATCATATAAGCATCATCATCTTATAGCATCATCATCTTATAGCATCATAACAAAATATAACAGTAAATGTACGACATCTTAGTTAAGTGAACATGCTGGTTATTCGTTACCTTCTTCTTGTTGTTCCTGATTCATAATCATGCATATGGGCATCTTACCCCGTGGCATCTTACCACAAATAAACATCGCATGGCCTCTTACCATGTGGAGCATCTTACCCGTGGCATCTTACCACAAATAAACATCGCATGGCCTCTTACCATGTGGGGCATCTTACCCCGTGGCATCTTACCACAAATAAACATCGCATTACATCATTATACAAACATCGTATAAACATCATCATATAAACATCGTATAAACATCATCATTTCATCGTATAAACATCATCATTTCATCGTATATATATTCATGCGATAAATGCATAGTCATAGTGTAGGGATGTGTTTTACCGTCCGATGCCCGTACGTCTCTTACGTACCTTTTCAAAAGGAGGAGGAGTCAACAGACTTATCTCCTTGATTGTGCTGGTACCTGGGGTGGCTCTACACAACCACATAATACAATATTAGGCACCGATACGAGAATCGAAATCAAATTACAAAAAAAGAACATAAAATTTTATCACACGTGAACAGTGACTACCGATCGATCGGTCTCCCCCACCGATCGATCGCTAACTGTTCATCATTTTCATTATTTTGCTACGGCATTTGCCGATTGATCGGTGTTCATCACCGATCGATCGGTCGTTCTCATACATGCGAGATTTTCCAGAAATCTCGAACACCTCAATTCACCCCCTTCAAACTAATCATAACATACATATAATGCCTAAACAAGCATATCAATAGCTTCATCATACTTCCATGCATGTATAAATTAAAGGTCACTCATAACTTAAACCTACATGCATTAAAATAAC
>CAJQUN010001583.1:0-56512 GCA_907163345.1 Haberlea rhodopensis | reverse complement strand
GATGATGACAAAACCTAGCTTCTAAGTCTTTTTAACCAGTCTTGATAAGAGCTCTGAAGCGAATGCTTTCCGATCGATTACTTCTTTGTTCAAAATAAATGAACTTCATAAGTTGAATCGATTAAATCTTTATTATTAAGCTTATGATGAGGTTCAAAATAAATGAACACAGACTTAATCAACAGGATTTATTGATCACAAGAAAATCCTAAAAACACAGTCTGAAAATATTATTTTCTAGAAGGCGGCCTGAAGTCTGTCTTCTTTTCCCCCTTTTTGTCAGCAGCAATCTCTTGAAGAAAGTCGACAACTTGTGCTAGCTGCGCGCTGATAGCGTCAAGACGAACGTCTTGAGCGCGGAGGAATTGGCAACAGATGCTCTGACTTCAGTGGCTAGCTCGATCTGCTCTTTTCTCAGGCTGTTCTTGTAAGAGGCCTGTTGATAAAAACAGATCGTTTATGCCGCGCTGAAGGCTTCGATACTGGCATTCATCTTCTCTTTGAAGAGGCAAAGCAAAATCCAAGGCTGTGACCCTCTGACCTTGAGGAACTTCTAGAATGCGTTGAGTCAAGGACAGACAGGTATCAGAGAAGTGCTGGATAGTCCGTGCCAGGGATGGAGGTGCATCAGATAGCTTGCTGGGAGAGTGATCTGATGATGACATGGCTTGGTCATCTTCTTCAGCAATCGGCACGATGGAAGAAATGGCAGCTTGATGACTTTCGGATCGGATCAGAGTGACCAGATCCGAAGAAAAACCTTGAATGAAGGCCAAATCTTCATCTGATGGTCCCGGAGGAGAGTGGTGACTGGGAGGTTCCTCAACTTGGAGAGCTGCAACCACTGTAGATACCACGAAATCCGGATCGATGAGGTCTGGTACTTCAGTTGTTGCACATGCTTCAGCTGGACTGGGTTGTGCACGGGAGGCTGATGACTTCAATGGAATAGATGTTGTCGGAGAGTCCAACAGAACATTCATTGGTTCATCATCTGTTGGCAGACGGAGCATTAGGCAATGGCTGCTCCGCTGTCTGGTCTGGTACGTGCTCTGCAGGCTGATCCTCTGTCTGTTGTGCTGCATCAGAAGGAATAACTTCAACGAAGGGTTCTGCCATAGTCTTGCTTGCAGAGGGATGATTCGGGCTGGTTGTGGGAGTGGAGATACTAAGCTTCTGTCGTTGAAAACGGACAGCTAAGTGAAGAGCATGAACATCCATCTCGAGTTGAGCAATTACAGCCCATCATCTCTGGCAGTAGGAGCAAGCGGATCGAAGTTCTTTTTGGCAACTAGAAGCAGATTAGCCAGTCTGAATCTGTGAATAGCCGTAAATAGGTCTCTGCGCTGCCACGGCAAGTCGAACATCATCAGTCTCTGTGCCTTTCAGAACTTCATCTTCCATCTTCTTCAATCTGTGCAACTTTCCGTAGAACAGCTCAATGTGGTTGATAGTCCGGTACTGGACATATTCATCAAAAACCACAATGAGTTCCTTTAGCCTCTCATCAACATCCTCCATAGCGATGTCGATGGCAGTCGCGCTGCATATTTGGGTTTAGTAGAGAGGGGTTCGGTGAGAATGGCTTTTCCCTTGCCGGTGGAGGAAGGGGACTTAATCCCTGATTGGGTATAGTCTCCCAACTCAGTGATAACTATCCCTTGACCACGGGATTGGCAGAGGGAATTCTAAGGGTGACTTTGGGTGCAGGGGTTGAAGCTTGTGAAAGCTGGGTGGAAGGTTGAGGGGCAGGGGTTGCTTTAGAGGGTGGTAGTATGGGTGAAGGTAGAGATTTGGCTGGTTTGGTAATCTGGGTTCGGGGCTTTTTGGGAAGTGGCTTGGTTGGTGATGAGTGAGCAGACTGGGTGGCTTCTGAGTCAGTCTGAATGGTCAGCTTCCGCTTGACCCGAGGTTTGCGCACAGCAACTGGTTCCTCGTCCTGCTCAACCTTGACTGCAGCCAGAGTAGGCAGGAGTAGGCGGAGCACTCTTGGACTTCAGCAGTGTGCAAGCCCTTTGGCGTTAAGGATCTTAAAGGGACGGAGAGCAGACGGCTGCTCAGCTCGAGGCTAAGGACTCCAAGAGCTTGCTGAGAGGAACCGCAAAACATACGGCGTGCTTGGATGCAATCACGGTTTCCAGCAGTACTCCAAACCAAAATCATTGACCAGTTTATCTTCTGGCCGGATACAATAGCCGCCATAGCCCTGAACTTTTCGGCGGTTACAGCATCGAAGCTTCCTGCTTTACCCAAAGTGGCTTGCCTACCACTTCGCACAGCACCTGGAAATGGAAGAGCATTTCCTTCTTCTTAAGGAGGGTTGCAATCGTTGGCCAGAAATAGAAATCTTCCCCTGAAGATCTAAGAATGACGCTTTGAGGAGTCTGTCCGAACTCTGTCAGTCCGGAACTGGGGAGGCCAAAAGTCTTGGCCGTCGTCATTGGCGAGATCTCGAAAGATTTGCCCTGGAAAGTAGTAGAAATGGATGTCTTCCGGGAGACGGCGTTGGCAAACAGCTCGCGGATTTCTGATTCATAAAACAAACTGTTCCGCACTCCAAGAAGTTCCTTAAACCAGATGATTCCAGGGCTCTAAAAATGGACACCATCGCAGCATCTTCTGCCCTGTAAATGTCATCAAACTCAACGGAGAGTGAGTTATGAGTGATGGTAGCCATTTGAAAAGAGTTAAAGGAAGTGCGAAGAGTGAGAGAGTAGGAAGGTAGAAAGCGGTAAATTGGAAAAAGTGAACAAGTATGAAATGTTCAGCCCGCTAAATAGGAGAGAGAAAACACGTGTCTTTATCTCCAAGACTGAGAATTAAATAATTCAAAATAAACGGTCAGGATAAGAAAGATAAGGCGGTTAAGTACAACTAGTTAAAATGGTCAATCAGTCCGAGCTGTTGTTATTGTCCAGACAGATCATAGGATAAAATCAGACTGACAAGGATCGGTCTGAAAGTTCGGACCGGTCTGTGTCTTTCTGAACATTGTATTATCGATCTGTGGTGACAAAAATCTTCAAGTGCGGAAAAGAATTAAAAACATCTAAACTAATTAAGATAAGTCAATTAAACCAAGAATTTGACGGAAATAATTAAACTTAGCCTCAGGAAGCGGTTTTAGTGCTGCTTGCTGCTCTGTTGAAATGTGCTCGATCCGAATTTCCTTTTTGCCAACATGATCTCGAATAAAATGATGTCGTATATCAATATGCTTTGTTCGAGAGTGCAGAACTGGATATACGTTATAGCGATTGCACTTGTGTTGTCGCAAAATATCGGAGAGTCAACAGCTTGGATGCCATAGTCTTTGAGCTGGTGTTGAATCCAGAGCATTTGAGCACAACAGCTTCCAGCGGCTAGGTATTCTGCTTCAGCTGTGGATGTGGCAATCGATGTCTGCTTCTTACTGAACCAATAGATCAATCTTTCACCTAGAAATTGACATGTTCCACTGGTGCTTTTACGATCGATCTTACACCCAGCGTAGTCTGCGTCTGAATACCCGATCAAGCTGAAGTTTGAATCTTTGGAGTACCAAAGACCAACGTTCTGAGATCCTTTTAAATATTTCAGAATACGCTTGGCAGCAATAAATGTGATTGCTTTGGTTCTGACTGAAATCTGGCGCACATACAGACTGAAAACATAATATCGGGCCGGCTCGTTGTAAGATACAATAGCGATCCGATTAGTCCTCTATACATGGTTACTTCAACTGCCGTTCCCCCTTCATCTTTGTCTAACTTGATTGTTGGACTCATTGGAGTTGATGCAGTTGAGCATGTTTCCATTCCAAATCTCTTGATGAGCTCTTTGGTATACTTGGTCTGATTGATGAAAATGCCATTGTTGAGCTGTTTTACTTGCAGACCCAGAAAGAATGACAATTCTCCCATCATGCTCATCTCGAACTGTCCCTGCATAACTTAGAAAATTTCTCGCACAATTTGGGGTTAGTTGACCCAAAGATTATGTCATCAACATAAATCTGAACTAATAGGGTATGTCCCCCTTAATGAATTTAAATAGAGTTTTATCTACTGAGCCGATCTGGAAATCATGGTTCAGCAGAAATTGAGATAGAGTGTCATACCAGGCTCTTGGAGCTTGTTTCAGACCATACACTGCTTTATTCAGTAGATATACATGATTGGGATACAAATGGTTCTGAAATCCAGGTGGTTGCTCAATGTAGACTTCTTCCTGAAGCTTTCCATTAAGAAAGGCGCTCTTGACGTCCATCTGATATACTTTGAAGTCTTTAAAGGCAGCATAAGCAAGAAAGATTCGGATAGCTTCAAGTCTGGCGACTGGTGCAAATGATTCATCGAAGTCGATTCCTTCTTCTTGTCTGAATCCCTGTGCCACCAGTCTGGCTTTGTTTCTAACCACAGTTCCATCTGCGTCTAGCTTATTTCTGAAGACCCATCTGGTTCCAATAACAGGCAGATCGCTTGGTCTGGGGGTTAGACTCCAAACTTGATTTTGTTCGAATGGATTAAGCTCTTCTTGCATTGCTTTAATCCAATTGAAGTCAGTCAGAGCTTCATCGATCTTCTTGGGTTCCAGAGTTGAGATGAAGGCAGCATGAGTGAACTCATCCATCATCTGTCCTCTGGTTCTGATCGGTGCAGAAGGACTACCAATCACTAGATTAGGTGGATGCTTCTTAGTCCATCGATAGCTTGACTCTGGATTGTCTGGTCCGGTCGGATGAACAGTAACAGCATGATCAGTATCTGCTTTAATATTTGACTCAGGAGCATCCGGATCAGCTCGATCTGAAGTTTCTTCAAAGCCTTGATCCGGTCTGTCTGGTACTTCTGGTTCTGGTGGATTGTCTCTTGACCTGTTAGCTACAATCTCATCATCACTGTTAGCTTCGAGATGGATATTTTCCATCTGATTTTGAATTGATTCTTTGTTGCCCTCAACACATAAAGTTTCATCAAATACTACATGAACATATTCTTCTACAGTTAAGGTTCGATTATTAAAAATTCGATAAGCTTTGCTAGTTGATGATATCCTAAGAATATACCATTATCTGACTTAGCTTCAAATGCTGTAAGATGATTCTTACCATTGTTATGAACGAAGCATTTACAGCCGAATACATGAAAGTGAGAAACAGATGGTCTGTTACCAGTCCATATTTCATATGGAGTGAGATTAATCATAGATCGGTTTTGAGTGTAGCAAGCAGTATTTACAGCTTCTGCCCAGAACTTTTGAGAGATTCCAGAATCAGCAAGCATTGTTCTTGCTGCTTCCTTGAGCGTTCTGTTTCTTCGTTCTGCAACTCCGTTCTGTTGAGGAGTTCGAGCAGCTGAAAACTCATGCTTGATTCCATGATCTTCTAGAAAGGATTCAAGGTTCTGATTTGAAAACTCAGTGCCTTTGTCACTTCGAATCCTGTCTATGCTGGATGATTTCTCGTTCTGAGTGCGTTTCAGCAGCTTGATCAACTTCGGACCGGTCTGATCTTTACTGCTCAAAAATATAGTCCATGTAAAGCGTGGAGTAATCATCAATAACAACAAGAGTATACCGCATTCCCCCTAAACTTGTTATTGGTATTGGACCAAACAAGTCCATATGCAGTAATCTAAACAGCGGGAGGAGGATTTGGCATTCTTGTTTTTGAAGGATGATCTGATCTGTTTGCCCATTTGGCAAGCTTCGCAGATCTTATCCTTAGCAAAATCGATCTTGGGCAGAACCGATAACTAAATCATGTTTACACAGGCTAGCAATGGTCTTTAAAGTTGATATGATTCAAGCGCTTATGCCACAGCCAATGTTTATTATCATTGTTAGCGATGAAGCAAGTAGGATTATCAGGTTGAGCATGATTCCAGTTAATCTTATAAGTGTTTCCATTCCTGATTCCTACGAGCATGGTTATACCATCTGATGATTTAACATTGCAAGTGTGTTTATGAAATTCTACAGCATAACCATTATCACAGAGTTGACTTATGCTAATCAGATTATAGCACAGATTTTCAACTAACAGCACATCATTGATAATAATGTTACCATGGACAATCTTACCCTTGCCCACGGTCTTACCCTTTGAGTTATCTCCGAAAATGATTTTGGGTCCAATACATTCTGTCACTTCAGACAGCAGCTCGATGTTTCCAGTCATGTGACGGGAACACCCACTGTCCAAATACCAGTCTGATGCGAGTTTCTTCGGTACCTGTCATCAAATATAATTATTGTTGGTACCCAATCCTATTTGGGTCCAGAACGGATTAGCCCTTTGGGAACCCACACCTGTATCAGCTTCAATGGCTTGTGTGTGTAGGGTGTGCTGTGTGCTGGTCTGTTTCGATGCTGTGTGTGATAATGTGTGCGCTGTGAAAACCTTTGATTCTCATAAGGTAGTCTATATCTTCGTTGAATCGGTTTTGAGTTATAGTAATTGTATTGTCTTCCTTGCCTTCGATCTTGCACCTTTGGATTTGGTCTGATAGACGCAAATCTTGCTGGTGCCTTTTCTTTGGCTTGGTCAACATAACCAATTCCTTTTCTCAGATTTTGATTCTCGTAAGAGACTCCTGTTTGAATCTTGGGTGCTTCAGTTTCATATACTGTGCTGGATTTAACGAATGTCATTTGTTTGACTTGATTCTTTACCAGCAACAGTTCAGATTCATCTTTGGTGCATTCTTTGGTGTCAAAGCCTATGCCGGTGAAATCACCGACGTTCTTTGAACCTCTTGTAATTCTTCCAAGGATGTTCTGGATTTTGTCCATGTTTTGAATATATGTGAGAGCTTAGCATTTTGTGTGCTAATTCTCTTATTTTCTTCATGGAGCTGATCATAAGAGATTTTCAGCTTATTCAGCTCGATCTGGAGATTTTTGCACTCACCCTGCTCAGAGCAGCTTGGTTTGTTGTGCTCATCCATTTGAGTACTGATTTTGGCTTTATTCTTCTCAAATGATTCAGCTAAGATCCTATAATCATTAGCCATGTCTTGCAGTGCGGACATGAGCTCTTCTTGTGTAAATTCATTTGAGTCAAGATCATATACCTCGTCTGTCTGACTCATTTCTTCGTCTGCCATAAGACATTGAATATCTTCTTCGCTTTCGCTGGAAGAATATTCAGAGCTTTCCGAGTCTGAGTCTGTCTGAGCCCATTTGCTGTTTCCTTCTTCAGCTACTAGGACTTTTTGGGATTTTCCATGATTCTTGCGGTCTTTGTAGTGCTTCTTCTTTCTATCATCACGATGCTTCTCTTTCCGTTCTTCTTTCTTCGGTCTGGTGCAATCTGCAATGAAGTGTCCGGTCTTACCACAATTGTAGCAAGCCTGATCGTTAACAGTATCATCTTTTCTTGATTTATAATGATGAGAGGGTTTGAAGTTCCTCTTATTTTTAGACATAAATTTACCGAATTTCTTGATAAATAACGACATAGCATCGTTACTCATCTGTTCAGCAGATCGGTCTGATGTTGAAGCGATCTGGTCTGGAATGGCTGCCAGGGCCTTGTTTGGTTGAGAGATGAATGGCTCTGCTTCACCTCTGCTTATCAGTTCAAACTCATAGGCCTTAAGATCTGCAAACAGATCATGAAGTTCAACCTTGTTAAGATCTTTTGATTCCCTCATGGCAATGGTCTTAACATCCCATTCCTTTGGCAGAGCTCTCATTACTTTCAGAGCGATCTCTCTGTTAGAATATTCCTTCCCCAGACCATTCAGTTCGTGTATGATGCCGGTGACTCTTTCATCAAACTCATTTAGAGTTTCTCCACTTTTCATCTTTATGCTTTCAAATCTTTGAAGAGCAACGGTTAACTTGTTTTCTTTGGTCTGGTCATTTCCTTCACATAGCTGTGCTATCTTCTCCCAAATTTCTTTGGCAGTAGAGCACATTTTGATTTTGCTGAACATGTTCTTGTCCAAAGTCTTGAACAAGATGTCTTTGGCCACATTATCGAGATTTGCTTTCTTTCTTTCCTCATTCGTCCAGAGGGATCTGTCTTTTTCTACCATTTGTGGTTCTCCACCAGTAATGGTGACTGCTGTATTTATTTTTAGAATCTTCATTGGTCCATCAGTGATGACGAACCACATATCGTCATCCTGAGCTGCCAGATGAGCTTGCATTCTGATTCTCCAGTCATCATAGTCTTCTTTTGAGAACATGGGGATCTTGTTGAATGATGCCATCAGCTTAGTAGTCTTTGTGCTGATTAAGATGACCTGCTCTGATACCACTTGTTAGGATCTGTCCGGAGTGTTTAGAGGGGGGGGGGGGGGGGGGGTGAATGAACACTCCTTATAAAATTTATCCCTTGTGAATTCTTTCGGATTAGTGAAAGAAATTTGTTACTTAATCAACTCTTTGAACAGAACAGACCACTAAAAAGGTAAGTGCGGAAACGGTATGCTCTTGTGAAAATAAGAACGGCTCGATGGCTAAGTGCAGAAAGATAAAACACAAGATATGTTTCTGGAAGTTCGAAGGTGGTGTAATCCTTCTACGTCTCCCCTTCTTCCAATTAAGGAAGGTTTATACTAGAAGACTTTGATTTATACAATCCTGTTGTACAAACCCGATTCAGGCTGGATTTACCTCACTACCAGTCTGAAACTCCTAGTCACTCAACCTGCTCAGACACACTCTGTCTGACAGTTACAATAAGTTGCTTACTTCTATTTTTTTTCAATACACAATGCGCTCAGTGATCCTACAATGATCAAATGTTACAAAGTAATCGCGCTTAAATAAATAACTTCAGCTCGAAAACTTCTGAACTTTGTTAGCGTGTGCAGTTGCTTTCTTGTGTGTTTTTCAATTGATCAGCGTGAGTTCCAATCGAGAGTCTTTTTCTTCCTTTTGTTGCATCCTTTTATAGTTGAGGGTAGCAACGGCATTGTTTCCCTTAATGTGCGACTTTGACTCTTTTTAAACTCTGAGAAAGCTACAGTCTTCTTCTTCAGGACACTTGCCGTTCTGGTGTATGCTTTCGGCGACTGTCAGGTAAGCTCTTCTTTGTCTTCTTACCTTTAATGGCAATCTTCGACTTTTGATCCTTTGTAGCATTAATTACAACATTAAATGCTACAATAAATAGCCGTTAATGATCCGGACTGAGGAGCCATTCTGTATGTATCCTAAGACTGCTTTGATCTGATAAAGATTGAGATCGATCTGAAGTATCGATCTATTCAGTCTGGAATCCATCGATCCGGTCTGATATGTGATATACTTTATCAGCTTGCTCTGTTTTGCGCGATCGTTCTGGTATGCCTGATTTCCATCGATCCGGTCTGATATGTGATATACTTTATCAGCTTGCTCTGTTTTGCGCGATCGTTCTGGTATGCCTGATTTCCATCATCTTGCTCTGTTTTGTCCGATCGATCTGGTCAAACTGATTTATATCGATCCGGTCTGAAATGTTTTGTCATCTTTAAAATCTCATCGATAAGGTCCGGAACTAACAGTATGCTTCCATTTTCTCTTTGTAAGTGCCTTGCAACACATCAACAGTCAAGGCATCAATAATATCTATACTAAAACACATGGGCTCGTCGTGTGGGTGTTTAAGTGCTTTAAAGACATTAAATACAACTTGATCCTCCCCTACACGGAGGATCAACTTCCCTTTGTTGGACATCTATGATTGCCTTTCCCGTTGCTAGGAACGGTCGGCCCAAAATCAGTGGTTGTCTCCATGTCCTCCTCCATATCTAGTACTAGAAAATCAACTGGGAAGATGAATTTGTCCACTTTGAATACGTCTTCAATGATTCCTCGAGGATATGTGACAGATCTATCCGCCAATTGCAGTGAAACTTTTGTGGGTTTCGGCTCTCCTAGTCCCAACCTCCTGAAAATGGAAAAGGGCATCAAATTAATACTCGCACCCAAATCACACAATGATTTAGTAAATGAGACTGATCCTATAGTGCAAGGTATAATAAAACTCCCTGGGTCCTTTAACTTTGGAGGCATTTTGTTTTGCACAATTGCTGAGCACTCCTCTGTTAAGCTTACCATTTCGTATTCGCCCAACTTTCGCTTGTTAGAGAGAATTTCCTTCAAAACTTAGCATAACTAGGCATTTGAAGTAGAGCATCAGCCAATGATATATTAATATGCAATTTCTTAAATACCTCAAGAAACTTACCAAATTCAGCGTCCATTTTAGATCTTTTTAATGCAGTGGGAAATGGGGGGGGGGGGGGGGGGGGGGGGGGGGGATTACTACCTTATCAGTGTGTGTGATTGGTGTGGTGTTGGAATTTTTACCTTTTTCGGTTACCTTTTCCTCAGTCTTACTCTTGTCTTCAGTGGTGGTTTCACAACTTTCTTTTGCTTCAGTCTGTGTCCTTAGTTCTTTTCCATTCCTTAGTGTTATGACATTTGCTTGCTCCTTTGGATTTATCACTGTATCACTTGGTAGTGTACCTTGAGGTCGTCCGGAAATCAACGTTGCAAGTTGCCCTACTTGTATTTCCAAGTTCTTTATAGATGCATCCTGATTTTGCATCCTAGTTTCAGTTGATGATATGAACTTGGTCATGAGCTCCTCCATACTCGGCTTAGGCACATATCCCGGTTGTTGTTGTGGGTTCAACACGTTGTTTTGGTTGGACCATTGCAAATTTCGATGATTCCTCCATCCCGGGTTGTAAGTGTTTGAGTACGGGTTATTGGGCTGCCTGTTTCCTACATAATTAGCAGACTCATTAGACTGAGTAAATGGATTACCTGTCTGGCACTCGGTGCTTGGATGATTGCTTCCACATAAGTCACAAGTGATAACTTGAGCTTGCATCGCTGTCATGCTCATGCTATCAATCTTTTTGTTCAATGCTTCCAACTGTGCCGAAAGAGCAGTGATGTCTTCAATTTGATGAACTCCACTCGGTTTCTTTGGCACATTCATCTCCGATTGCCATTGATAGCTATTAGAAGCCATCTCTTCCAAGAGTTCATAAGCTACTTCCGGTGTTGTGCGCATGATGGATCCTCCTGAGGCTGCATCAATCATAGAACGGTTAGATGAAAATAAACCGTTATAAAAGGTTTGTACCTGGAGCCAAATAGGAAGACCATGATGTGGACATCTCCTAAGAAAGTCCTTGAAACGATCACACGCCTCATATAAAGTTTCAGGATCATATTGCCCAAACGTGGTGATATCGTTTCTCATCTTCGCAGTTTTGGAAGGGGGGAAATATTTAGACAAGAACGCTTGTGTCATCCCCTCCCAAGTGGTAATAGATCCTGCAGGTAAAGAATTTAACCATGCTTTAGCTTTATCTTTTAATGAAAAGGGAAATAACTGTAACCTGATGGCATCGTCAGAAACGCCATTGTGTTTGAAGGTGTCACAAATCTCCAAGAAGTTGGAGATATGAGCGTTTGGGTCATCAGTGGCTACTCCCCCAAACATCACTGAATGCTGGATCATCTGAATTATTGCCGGCTTTATCTCAAAATTGTTGGCTTTAATGCTTGGCCTCGTAATGCTTGACAGTGATCCATGGAAAGCTGGTTGAGCAAAATCCATCATAGATCTTGGATTCGGTGCTTCATTATTCGCGCCCCCTTCTTGATTGTTATCCGCCATTGTTCGAGCTTCCCTTATTTTCCTTAGACACGTTCGCTCAATTTCTGGGTCAAACGGCTCGAATGTGGGGTTGCTACTCCTTAGCATGTACCAAGAAGATGACTACCTGTAAAAATCAACCCAAAAGGAGAAACACAAATGTAGTAAACCCAACGGTCAAAAGTGACAAACAAACAAAACAAAATAAATGGCTGAATTACAATTAACTAATCTCTTATGATATTATACAAATTAGTCCCCGGCAACGGCGCCAAAAACTTGGTCGCTTTTATTTTAAACAATTATTTCTCAGTGTAGCGATTCTATACTGCAAGTGCACGGAGTCAAGTTTTAGTATAGTGATTTAAAAGCAGGGATGTCGTACCCACAGGGACTAACGTATAAGTACCAAATAAAATTAGCAAAATTATATTTAGCATACGAAATAAATGATTAATTATCTAATTTAAACAAAAAAAATTAAAAACTCAAAACTAAATCAACTCTTTGAAGATGCGAAGGAATTCCACTCGAGAAATTTATCAAGATGTTGGTTCAATTGTGTTATCGTCAATGATTTGTTTGTAAGAATAATTACTACCCAATTAATTCTTAAAGTGACGGATTGCCTAATATAATCAATACACTTTCTCAAGCTATATTGAAACTAATATTAAATTGAAACAAATAACTCTCGTTCACTTAAACCAATTTAATATTGAATAAATCTCGATGAAAATCGTTAACTTTAAATCTTTCAATTCAAAGTGATCACGTATGTGATTTAATCTCTCGATCTAAATCTTTAACATACAACATGAATTATTATAGTGTATTATAACTTTATCTCTCGATCTCAATTATAATTCACCAATTCAATCAAAGTTAGCAAGGCTTTGATAGCATTAAGATTATAATTCATGCACAAAAGAATTAATCCACGCAAACACATTCAAATCAATTACTCAATCACAATCTTCCCTAACCTTGATAAAATAAACTTAATTTATATTCAAATCAAACTAAAAAGATGTATAATTGTTTCTCAACCTCATAAACATCAATAAATTTGAAAATCAAAACAACTAAAGTTTAGAAGTACGATAACGTAGGAGTCGAATCCGTGCTTTGAACGTCACTTCTTCTCTTGCTTCATTCCTTGCACTTCAAAGGATTTTTCTCTAAATTTGTATTGTTCTTGGAGGATGAAAGGCGACTGAAAATTGATGTATGATATGATATTGGGTCTGATATTCGTTTTATATTTCGTGCCCTAGGTCCCTTATTTATAGAAGAGGAGGTGGATGGAAGTGTTTCCATATAGATCAAACTCAATCAAGTCTTTTTTTTTTCTGAAAATTCTGTTGCTCGATCGATCGGTACAATTGTCTCTATCGATCGAGCACTTTAAACTCTCGGCCCTGACTTTTTCTGCCTCGCTCGATCGATCGAGCATAAACTGCCAATCGATCGAGCTTTCTTAAATCTCGCTTGTAAATTCTCTGCCATGCTCGATCGATCGAGCATAAGTTTCCGATCGATTGAGCTCTTCTTTTTTCTTGTTGGCCAAAACTCTGTCTCCTGCGATCGATCGCGCTCCACTACCGGTCATACCAGAATCCAGATTCTTCAATTCTTGCCTCGGTTTGATCCATTTTCTTCCTTCTAGCTCAATTCTTCCACTCTCCACCAAGATTCCTGAAACAACCAAATAAATACCAAAAAGCGTAACATCATCCCGGAATCTACACGAAAATATATACATATCATTGCAAAAATACACGTAATATTCAACCATATCATGTTCCAAGGTTAACAATTCACCTATGTTCAAAAGCATGCATGCTATCAATTTTGTTTCATCATGGGCTAGTGATTCTAAGCATGCATTCATTACTAACTATGAGCTCAAAATTTTCAAATGTTTTTTTGAATTTTTATTATAAGAAAACAATAAACACACAATTAATCCCTCCTCCATACTGAAATCTTGTCCCCAACGTAAGCCAAAATTGTAAGGAAAGAGAAAAGTCTAACTAAAAAAATAATAAAAATAATGAAAAGAAAATGGAAACTAACTCCCATTGGGTTGCCTCCCAAGCAGCGCCTCGGTTTAATGTCGGTGGCCCGACGCCAGTCCTTGATCAAGGTGGGTTTTGCGGTGTTGCTTGATCTTTATTCTTACACCTCAATATCTTCTTGATTCCTTTAAACTTTGGTTTGTTCGCCTTGCTCTTCTTTGAGTCATCATCAGTCTCCGTTCCTCCTCCATCGTTTGTTGATTGTTGTGGTCGATCCGGTGGGTGTTTCTTTCAACAGTAGGATCTTGTAAGTGAGAAGATAGAGGGTCAGCAGTATCATGAGTAGATAAGGCAGTGATGGTATGAAAAGTATGCACAAGTTTTGAGTTCGTACCTCCTTTATCATCAAGGCCATCAGTAGCCTTTTTCATCTCACTCAAGTCATTAAATTCAAATTCAAAGTCATCATTGATATCAATAGCACAACTAGATGGTTCATGTGTTTCAATTGGTTCGTAGATATTTCGCAATCTCACCATCAAACTCCATTGTTAAAGTATCGCTATTAACATCTATCACAGATTTAGAGATTTTCAAAAATGGTCTCCCTAATAAGATGAGGCTAGATGGAATACTATTTTCCATGTCTAAGACATAGAAATCAGCGGGAAAAACCAAATTCTCTACGTGTACAAGTACATCCTCTACTATCCCCTAGGAAGAACCGTGGACCTGTCAGCTAATTGTATCACAATATTATTTCGTTTCAAAGGTCAAGGTTTAAGTTGTGTGTAGATTGAGTAAGGCATGACATTAATAAAAGCTCCTAAATCTAGCATTCCTTCTCAATCTTAGTGTTTCCAATCACACATGGGATAGAAAACATACCAGGGTCCTTACACTTTGTGGGGATGCTTCTTTGGATGACCGCAGAAACATTCTCACCTAGCTCAATCTTGGGATACCCTCTGCATTCTTTGCTCCTATCCGCTTTCCACACTTCCTTAAAAAATCTAGCATATCGAGGCACTTTCTTCATGGCATCATACAATGGAGCGTTTACCTCACAGCATCGAAAAGTCTCGTAGAGTCCCTTGATGCCCTCGTCCTTCCTATTCTCTTTATAAGCAAGGGGGATTGGGGTTCAATTTTATGTTCAGAAAATTAAGGGAACTTACCTCGTGGTTCCTCTTCTTGCATGGGCTCCTCGACGTCCTTCTTTTCCTTCACCTCTTCTTGTCCGGGTGGCGTCAGTACCACCTTCTCCTCATCTTCATCTTCACTCCTCTTCAACGTGATGGCACTCACAGTCTCTCTTGGGTTTACCACTGGTTGTGACGGAAGCCCATTTGATATTCTTCCCTCTATATTGTTGAGTGAAGTCGCCAATTGCCCCATTTGTATAGTCAAGCTTTGAATGCTCGCTCTCGTTTCCTGTTGTAATTGTAGGCTATTTTCAGCAATAACCTTAACAATATTTTCTAACCTCTCAGAAGGAGCATGCAACGACGGTGGTGGAGTCCTCTGATATGGCGGTCTATAGGGTGGAGGTTGGTGCATTTGTTGATTCCCATAGTTCTGGTTCGGATGGTCCCTCCAACCTTGGTTGTAGTTGCTCGATGGGTGGTCATAGCTCCTTTGTGGTGGACCTTGGAATCCCCCTGATGCATTCACATGCTCAGTGGATGTCTCTTGTAGTGAGGGCCATGCATCAGTGGATGGTTCGTGGCTAGATAGATTCCACATGGCTTCATCTTCCCCACATTGCCACCTGAAAGATTACGCACAAGAAACGTTAAGCCAATCAGTTGTTGTTCAATATTGGATAAGTTTACTGCTTGTCCCGGCGTTTGTCCATGGCGAACATGTCCAAATTGTTGAGAGTTGGCAACCATGTTTGCTATCAAGTTCTTTGCCTCCTTCGCCGTCTTGTCAATAAAAGCTCATCCGCTCGCTGCATCCACTAAATTCCTGTCACCAGAAAGTAAACCTTCATAGAAATATTGAATTAAAAGGTGTTCACTTATCTGATGTTGTGGACAGCTTGCACACAACTTCTTGAAATGCTCTCAATACTCGTGCAGTGATTGCTCATGGTATTGCTCCACACCATGAATTTCCTTCCTTATGTTCGTCGCCCTCGAAGCTGGAAAGTACTTTTCAAGGAAGACTCTTTGCAAATCAGTCCACGTGGTGATGGATCCGGAGGGTAGGTAGAATAGCCAATCTTTAGCAGCATCCTTTAGAGAGAATGGAAAGGCTCGCAGTTTGATTTGCTCCTCTGTTACGTCAGTCTCCTTCATAGTAGTGCACACCACGTGAAATTCCATCAAATGCTTGTGAGGGTTTTCACCTGCAAGACCATGAAAAGACAGCAATAAATAAATTAATCCAGATTTAAGTTCAAATTTACATTGTTAGCAAGTGCATGAAAAGTGATACAGAGAGGTTGTTGATCCAAGTTAGGATTCGCCAACTGTCTCAAGCTTTGATTCGCAACCATCGTGTTCCTCTCTTCTTCTTCCTCAAGTATCATTGTTTCTCTTCTTCTCCGATGTAGGTCCTCTCGATCTCAGGATCGTATTGAAAATTATCTTCGTGATCAGACGATTCACCTGTACTCATTAACAAACCAAAGTAGTAGTGCGGGAAAAAATTAACACAAAAAATGACAATTCCTTCCACGACAATGGTGCCAAAATTTGGTAGTGCTTATCGTGTACACCAAAATTAACCCTCTCAAGTTAACAATAATAATGAATGTTGTGATGTCCGGGAATAATTAATAATTTTTATTGGATTTAATTATGATGTTTATATGATATGTCGGGATTTAATTCTTGGGTATCGGATTTCGGAACGGATTTGAAATAAATGATTCCGGGATTGTATTATAATGTTAATTAAATGCAAAGAAATTCTTTAAATTTATGAGAATATAATTTTGGCCCGGAATTGGAATAAATAAATTATGGGAAAAGCATGTATCTTGATTTAAATTTAAAAAGAGATGTTTGCATATTAATTTAGTGAGCTATGTATAAGAAGAATAACTTGAGGGTTAAAACACACACTAAAACTTTCCTACACACACTAAACTCAAAACTCACGCCTCTTCTCCTCTACTTCACGCCAACTCACTCCTCCCTCACGCTTATTGGCGATTTTGGCAAGGTTGAGCTCGATTTCTCTTGAAGATTGGTGTGGGTAAGATGCTATACACTACCTTGGTCATTATTCCTTCTTGCTCTTCGATTTCTATGGATTTTTGATGCACTTTGGATCGATTTTGGGAAAGGAAAGTTGTTGTTACTTCATTATTCCTGTCAAGAAAGTTACTCTTCATGTTTGGATGACTATGTAGATGATTTATTGCTAAGTTTTGGCTCGAAAATGTGTGCTTTGGTTGTTGATCAAAAATCACCTGCTATGGTTCGAAATTGTGCAGTATTGGTTTCGAATTCTTGCTGTTTTGATCAACTTATTCTTGCTGTTTGGGTTTGAAATTGGCCTGCTATTTTGGTTCGAATTTTAGGCTATTCTTGGTTCAAAAATCTGTTGCATTTTGGTTTGAAAAACCTGCTCCTATGTACTTCAAAAATCTGGTTGTGTTAGCTTGATTTTTAGACTGTTTTGTGCTTGAAATCATGCATATATGGTGTTTGATAATATGCTTAAGTGGTGTTCAAGTGTTGGCCAAACTCTACTAATTGTGTAGTAACAAAGTCTACTTTTATGGCTTATATCATGGTTGTGTTTTGGTGGGTTGGGCTATGGTATGTGATGTGTTATCTTTGGAAGCATGTGTAGTGTGTAAATAAATGGGTTAAATACATGTTAGTATGTGTTATCACATGGAATAGAGTTTATGGTGATGTTTATGCTTGAATGGATAGGATAGCATGTATTATTGACTTATGTCACTTTATTGAGTTACTAATCTTAGTAGTGAGTTCTAAATCAAGAATTTTGGAATCCAATGCATCTTTAATTTGTTAAAGTTGAATTTAAACAAATAAATGACTTTATGTTGGGATTAAGGGAATTGGATTTAAATGGTAGAATCTCTTATCTACATGGATCCTTTCTTTCATGTCTTGGTTTGAATCACTTCGGTGTTGGTTTGGATTTTTGGAACATGTTAATTGGCTAAATTGAGTTTTGTTGTTGGGAGGTTGGATTATGTGATATTATGGGCATAACTTTATAAATTAATATGAGATTTTGTGCATCAAATATTGGTTATGAGATAACCCTTATACCTTTGAGTTCATGTAGAGCGTTCTTGAGCTCACGGACAACAAGGAGGGTGACTTGACGGTAAACACAGATTATAAGGTATGTAGTGACGTACAAGCAGGTATAATATGAATTATTTCATATCCCAGTATTCATGTATTGTTGAATTGTGATGACTGAATATAAGGAAATGAATATGTGAATTGAGTTTGACATATGTGGTATGGTGGACACGTAAATGTACGTGGTCCGGATATGGAGTTGGGTATGGATGCCTTTGGCATGAGCGAAATGAGAAATGGTTGAGAATGAGATTAACTGATAGGCAGAGTTGCCTTCTATATGAGATTCGTTATTATTGAGCATAAATGATGAATTGTGAATTTATTGAATTTATTGCATTGATGAGTATCATGTTTTGAATAACGATACTGAACTTGATGTTTATGAAAGTGTATAAGATTAAAACAGGAACAGTTCGTGAAAGCTATACTGGTTCGGAATTGTACATGGAGTATATTTGATGGGTTTTGACTAATTTAAATTGTTGTATTACAGTTTCGTATATTCATGTGTGAATGATTATTGAGTTGGAATATGCTCACCTTGTGTGGGGGATGTTTCTGTTGAAACGGGTATAACATGAACGACGTTGTCTCGGGAAGAAAACTTGAACCCATGTAAAATAGTGCTCGCAGGATTATGGTACAAGTACTGGTTGATGGTACATATCAATTATGCATTTAGAATTGATTCATTGATTTGTTGCTCGTATGTGAGCACCTGGATGCGTGTATATAGACTGTATAATAGTGTTGAAGTCCTCTTTTATATAGTTGATTGATGTGCATGTTATTTTGAGGAGCATATGATAAACGACTTTAGTGATGATGGGAATTCATATCTTGTTAGTATGGTGATTTAACTTTTATTTTTAGATTATGGTATTTTTATATTGAGGGTGTTTATAGTTGAGTATTTTCTGGGATAGTCCAATTTATGGGGAGACTCTGCCCAAATTTTTATAAAGTCATGGGGAATATGTGAAGCATGTAATGATTCTTTTAAAGAAAAGAAATTTTCACATAGATACGATGTCATAAATGTCTAAATGATGACGCCTTAATTGCATTATTGACGTGTTGGGACGTTGGGGTCTTACAAATGTAGTAGCATGAGTAGGGATCGATCTCACGAGGAATGATGTATCTTTTGTGTTAACTAGTGCAAACTAAAATAAAAAATGGGTTTTTGAAATCAACTGAATTACTACTATGATGCAAAATTAAACTCATATGCAAAATTAACTAGTTGAATTAACTTGTGAGAAAAGAGCGATTTTTGATTTTCGGTTAACTTTACAATTGATGTTTACTATCTCGATCATCGATCTTCACAAACGATTCAATTTTCATATGAATATTCATCATTGACATTTAATCCAATAATCAAAGTCCCATCCCACCTCAAGTTTAGTTAAGTAGCCCAAGCGTTCTAATTTAACCCTTATCAAACAATCAATCAAAATACAAGCGATTAAGATTTGAATCGATGCTAGCATATGAACTAGTGAGATCGATGACGCTAAACAACATAATCCAAGCGTCTATGTTTAATCTAATCAATTGTATTTCCTAAGAATTTAACAAATTCACAAGCGGAATTTTATTAATCTTAGTTGCTTCGTAAATTAGAGGGATCAAACGATTCCGTATTTGGTATCTAATTTAGCATCAAATTGTATGAACAATAGCTAGGTGATCAATCTAACAATCAAACATAACAATCAAGGCAATAAAATCAGAAAAACAATTGATACTCAATGAAAAGCAACAATCAAAACTTAATCTCACGAGAAGCGTAAACTCCAACATATTGTCTTCATTAACCAAGAATCACAAAGGTGTTTAGCTACTCATAACTAAATTAAAAACAATCAAAACTAATCTAGAACGCAATAAACTAAAGCTAAAGAAAGAGTTACTAGAAGATAGCACGACTCCGGCTCGTCAATTCCGTCTTCGTGTTGAATCTCCAAGCTTTTCTTCTAAAATTGAGAGAAAAATATAAAAAAACTAGTCTAAAGTCTGAATAATGGTCATATGGAGGCTGATTTTCGAGTTTATTAGGTTGGGGTAGCTTGGAGGATAGGTTAGAGTCCATGGGAAGGAAATAAATCAAGAATCCAAACTTTCCAAAACTCTGCTGGAGTACTTACGCCTTGGATCAGGCGTATTTATGCCGATGACGTGTTCAATTTCTGCCTTCCAGCGTAGTGTATTTACGCCTTAGATCAGGCGTAGCTACGCCTACTTTAATTCTTCAGATTTTGCACTTGCCGTAGCATTGGCGTATTTAAGCCTCAGAATGGCGTATTTACGCATGTCTTCCATTTTTCTGGAAAGTTTTGTATTTTGGTCATAACTTTTTCATACAAACTCCAAATTCAATGAATCAGCTGTCCACGCGAACATAAAGAAAATCGAGGAGAAAAGGGTGACATGTGTCTTGGATTCCTGTTTTTTTCCTCTTTTCTTCAACTTTATTCGTTATTCCATCATTTTAGCTCGATTTCTTCACCTTTTTCCTAGATTTACACAAATATACGATTATGTAGCATATGTATCCGTTTATCCATAAAAATATACCAAATCGTAGGCAACTAAAGTCAATAGATGTGTCTATTTCTAGTCACATCAGATGCAATTTATTTCCAGGATTTGGTGCAGGTGTATGAATTTGAGGATATTCCCTCAGATGAAAGCATATATGAAGAAGAGATCTATTCTGATAATGGAGGTGAATCCAGTTCAGAATCAGAGTGAATGAGAGTTCCTTCAACTCATGATCAGAGAAGAACCATCAGGATTTTTCTCTCATACCATTGTTTCTCATTAAACTCTTATGAGGATCATGAAGGAAGAGCTAAAGCTTCAGATGTATGATAGATTTACAATTGGAGCAATGGAAAAAGCCATGGATATGATTGGTCTTCGAAGCAGGAATCATCAGATTATCCATAAGGTGATAACATGTGAATTTGTGATCCCAATGGAATTCACAGGAAACCAAATTGAGATGCAGTTAATCTCTACAGAGAATTCCAAGAGGTTAAGAACAAGGTGAAAAGAGAAGTTGCTAACACACTCTCATGGATCATATAGGAGCCATTAGAGTCATCATCATAGCAACTTTCAAGGAACGAATTGATTCGCCACTCAACATGGCAATCTTTGACAAGAGAACCACAAACCTCAAAGACTCTTGTTTGGAAGCAGTTGCAAAAATTTGTTTATGTCGGAAAGATGGCCTTCAATATTTATCCTAGGATAGCATACAATTTGGGATCGAGATTTCAACAAGGTTTTTACTCTTCATCAAGATTTTAAAAGTAGTGATTTGATGAAAGAAGGGAATAGGCCTTACTCGATCACCTACAAGGTGTCTTACGTGCTCTCGAATACTCATCATTCAGAAGTATTCTTTAAAAAAGAATTCATCGAAGTCCCCAGAATCTTCGAAGATTTCCCAAAGAAGTGTTGCCGAATATTATTAATACTCCGGCGATTGGAGAGATCGACATGATGATACAAGACCAACCTGTTTTAAACAGAAGCAGGAGCCTTATGATCGAGCCAAGAAGGGTGTATTTCCAACAGGATAGGTTGATCAGCAACTATCCCAGGGAAAAATAGAAAGCCGTCTTGAGTCGGATTCAGAAAATCCCTGATGTATTCAAAACAACAGGAATGCTGAAATGCTCAGAAGGCTGGAGAGAAGTGCAGATAATCTTCGACATTACTGAAAAGAACTATATATTCCCTTGCGATGCCCTATATTATTTGCAACAACCTACAGTTGGTAGGTATCAAGGAAACCTTAAAATTGGTGAAATTGATCTAACAATTGCAGGGACTGCAGATATGATCCCAGAACAGCTTATTCTTGGGATTGAGTTTCTTGAGGAATAAAAACCTTGGGAAAGATTACAGGATGGAATGGAATTCATGGTGGATAGAAAAAGATATAGAATCTGATGACATCAGTCCATTCTCAATATACATCTCAATCGGGATGTTATACGAGAAATATCATGTAGGATATTTCGCAGCATATATTGATTCAGGAGCTGGAATATGCACGGCCAAAAGAGACATCTTCCCTAAAGAAGTTTGTGAAAAATTACCAGCCATTGCTAGAAGAGGCTTTTCCACGCGGATTCTTATTCTTAATGAAGGAGTCCAGGTGGAATAAATAATAATCGGAGGAGCAGGCGATACCCCTTGGTACAAAGTCAAGACTCCGCTTATTTATTTGCACGGTACAGGAGCTGATCTGCTGCTAGGAAACAATTTTCTATAAACATTCAAGCAGTTTACAAAGGAGAATGAGAGTCACAACCCTTTGTGATCATAAGATTATTGTCCAGCGATTAAGGGAGGCGTTTCACAGAAAATTCCCCAATAGTTTTTGCAGCAAGCATGGTGATGAAGGAAAGCTTCGACACCCAAAGATGAAGGATCAGCGGAAATTTGGTGAAGCAGTCCTTCGGTTTCGACAACAAGGTCCCAGTAAAAAGGATTCTCAATCTTTTGACCAGGTTAATACTATATCTTTCAGAGAACAGGATGAGGAAGAAGTTACTCCATAAACCCTATTGTTACTAAAGAAGGCATTACAAGATGAAGTTTCACAACCAGAAACTACCCTCGAGGAGCAAATCACTCTAGAGGATGTGAAAAAGAAGATTCAGAGGAACTACAACGAGGATCCCCTAGCATGGTGGAATAAGAATGAGCTCAAAGCTACTTGAAGGTGAAAGCCGGAAAAGAAAATGAGTTCGTCAGATTCAAACCAATCCCCATGAATTGGAAGATCGGATGGACATGCAGATAATATTTAAGGAACATCTTGACCTTAAGTTAATCTCAGCAGCTGTTTCTTCATATAGCAGTCCGGAATTTCTTGTTCGGAATCATGGAGAAGTTAAATGAGAAAGGCCAAGATTAGTGATCAACTATAAAGGGATCAATGAAATCTTGGAGTTCGATGAATATTTTATCCCAAACAGAAAACATTTGGTAAAATAACATCAAGAATGCCAAAGTGTTTTCTAAGTTCGATTGCAAGTTTGGGTTCTACCAGATTAAGATGGAGGAAGCTAGCAGAAAGTTCACAGCATTCTCCACACCGTAAGGACACTATATCTGGAATGTTATGCCAATGGGATTGGCAAATGCTCACCAGATATATTACAGGAAGATGGATAATCTTTTCAAGGATTACTTCAGCTTCATGTTCGTGTATATTGACGACATCCTCATTGCGTCAAGAAACATAAAAGAGCATCTTAAACATTTGGAAAGCTTTTCAGATGTTTGTTATAAGAAAGGATTAGTGCTCTTTGAAAGGAAGGCAGTGATTGCCACAAGACAAATCGAGTTCCTTGGAATTGAGATCGACGATTCTGGAATCATCTTGCAGAATCATATTGTTGATAAAAGTACAAGGATATCTGGATGACCTCAAGGATTTAAAGCAACTTCAGAGTTTTCTAGGAGTTTTTAACTTAGCTGGGATGTTCATCAACAACCTAGCAAGCCAAAGGAAGGTGTTCAGTCCACTACTCAAAAAAGATGTTAAGTTCGAGTGGAATGAAGATCACGGACAAGCTGTCAAACAGCTTAAAGAAGTTTGCAGGCAACTACCAAAGCTTGTAATTCCAAACGACGAGGATGACTGGTATTATACACATATGACAGTGATAATTGGGGGGCTGCAGTTCTTATGAAGGCCACATCAGATGGAGAAGTGTCATGCAGATATTGCAGATATCTATTTGACAGCAGTGAAGTTATCATATGGCACATCAACGAGAAGGAGTTCTTTGCAGTTCGAAATGCTTTTAAAAAATGGCCACTATTTTTACTTCCAAAGAAAATTATCTTGAAAATAGATAATACTAGTGTTAAATCTTTTCTGAAAAATAAAATTGAATCAAAACCAGAAAATGCTAGACTTTTAAGATGGCAAGCTGGATGTCAATATTATGATTATGATATTGTCATTGTGAAATCTAATAAAAATGTTCTTACAGCTTTCTTAACACGAGATAGAGGGACACATTGCTAGTGATACCCTCAAACTAGTTAGGCATCTCAGGGAAAACCTGGAGATCCTTGAACGAAATTTTGGAACTCTTTATCTCAATGCTGAGGTCGCAGGACGGCAACAGCAGGCAGATCGGGACCTAGTTTCCGGTCACATACGAGTTTGCCTTCATGCCTAAGAACGCTTGTTTGAAGACTTGAAGGGGAATATCCTCCAGGCCACATCTCCAACGGTGCAAAAAGGAGTGTTTAGAGAACGGGACTCATATAACCCTGAGGAAAGGGATTCACATACCCCTGTCACATCTGCTGCAGATGATGCATTCCTTGATGATGTACAAGCTGTAGAGAATGTTGAGAGTCAGGTGTCATCACAATCTGAACCTTCAAGTCAACCCATCACCTTTGGGGTAAAAGGGGGAGAGTTGAACCATAGGCCACAGACAGACACTTCTCAGGTTCAAACTAACGAGGATTTAGTTTCTTCTCCTATGCAGGATTACCACCGCACTTGGGCGAAACTGATAACCAGACAGGGTATCAACACAGAAAAAATAATTGTTGATATCTTCGAAAAATACCCAAGGGTTTGGATGAAACCATGCAGTCATCCAAACGATGTACATGAATTGTATAATTTCGGAGCTCTTGCTTCGGTTTATACTGTTACACCAGATTTTTCTGAAATTTTCAAACTATCCAAATTGATTAGAGAAGCTATCCACGAGACATGATTGAATAACCCTCATTTGACCAGAGGAGAAGTACCGGAGTTATATTTTATCAATGCATCTCCTGAACCATCAAAGAAAGCTTCATGAAGTTTTTCATTTCATCAAGCTCAGACGACCAGACAGTAAAGCCTTGAAAAATATCAAGACCGTGTTACCAGATGATGCACCAGTATTAGTTGGAGCAATAACATAAAACGAAGCTTCACTAGACGAGCATGGGGATTTTGGGTATGTCTAACCGAGATGGACAAAGTTAAATTTTCATTCAAGTTCTTCCAAAATTCAGCCAATGGAACATTCTTGCTGAATTCTATGACATGAACTACTACATGATTTGCTGAAGAACTCTTCGAAACAAAGAGAAGAATTCTTTGGGAAAACAATATTCCGACGAGTAAAGAAATTTATCGGAGGTTATTCAACATGGCACACATCGTCCGATGGAGATCGGGTTTGCCAGGGTGCCCAAAACAGAAAGAGCTAGAGTTCGAGAAAGGGTTCCGGGCCAAGCCTGATTGACAGGAAGCTGGAAAAGACAAGAGATATGCTGACAAGAGGGCATGTTTTCCTAAAGCTCGGGGACCACAAAAATCAATAATGTTGGAAAAAAGACGTGGACCATTAAATGTACTCAGACAAAATAGTGGACCACTCATGAGAAAAGTTGGCATACTCAGACAAAATATGCCAGACCATGAGATAAAAACACACTCACGTGCGCACTTAACATTCAACAAGAGTTTGGAATCCGCATTTGAAGTCCGGATTCATGCCTATATAAGTCCAGGCATTGAGGAAGCTAAGGACATCAGAAATTCTCCATAATTTTCTCACTAATAAATATTATATTCTACAAGCTGTAATAATTTCTTTCTTTCTTTGTAATTTTTCAGTTTATTAATTCAGTTTGTATATGAGTTTCGAGTCCAGCCTCATTAAATGAGAGGCTAAACCAGTTAGTCTCCTCCCAGGAGGAGATTTATTAATATAATAAATATTATAAGTACTTCCAGAATAAAACGAAGGCTTTTGTCCATCTATCTTTTAGATTTCTGTAAATTTCAATATAGCCGGTGCATTACGCCTTAAGGTAGGAAACGAATTAAAACTATGATGTGCGGTTTCTGAAGGAGCCGGATAACTTGCAGATTAACATCGCCTGAGGGGCAGAGGTTGGATACTGAGGAGCCATTCGTAAAACAATCTGGGGCAGTAATTTTCCGACTAGTGGATTTGCAATCTACTTCACCCGATACCATTATGGTCACAAATGTATAAGCATGTTTATCAAAAATTATATTGTAATACGGAAACATGATGGGCATGTTATTTATTTTAGCATGTTCTTAGAATAAGGGTTTAAATTGTGTTTAAAAGGATTTAAAGATGAATAGTGAGTTCTTTGCAAAAGTATGCTCTTGAGTTCTTCTCAATATGACAGAAACTGGAGGATCTCATGTTCATAAAGTGCTCCTGTTTAAAAATAATATGATGAAAAAGATAATAAATAGTATACATAGGTATATTTGATCATAAAACAAGCTTCAAGGGGTAAGAATGCAATTAAATTAAAAGTTGGTTGGATCACTTGGACCACATGGGGTTATTAATGTCATTTCAACCAAGAATGGACCTATATGAACTAATGTTTTATTGCTAGACTATGATGAATTATTGTTCACTAAAGAATACCGGCCTGAAATTTTCTGATGTTTATATTTCAAATATTAGCAATGAGAAGAATAAATGGAAATTTGTTGATGATTATTATCAAGGAACTTAGGTCATTAAAAAAAAGTCATATATAAATTAATACAAAACTCACGAGATTAAAATGTAGCAAATTATAAGCATACATTAATTTAAATATTTTAAATTATAGACATCTTCGTGATTATGAAATTTTTCTTTTAATAATTACTATTGGAAGTTATTAAAGATAATTCAATGAATAATGACAAGCCTCTCAAGTTTTTTATTATGTTACATCCATTAACATTTAAAGTGTTTAAGGCCAAGACAACAATTTTGTTGAATTTTTGGTTGCTTTTATAATTAATTTCAATTAAAATTTCAGATGTTAAACATACTTATTCATTTATACTTTTCGACGTCTGTTACTATTTATGATATACCTTTTGATTCAAATATAATTTTTCTTCTTTTGCTTGAAAGTAAATTGTGTAATTTAATATTTATCATATTTTTTCATAACAAATTATAAAAATTTTGTCTTCTGTTTATATCATTTAACTTTTTAGAGTACTTCATAGAGCAAAACAAACAAAAATATTTTAAATAATCATTTGAGTTAGAAGAAAATAAATAATTGCATATTTATAACAATCAAAATAAAAATGATTTTAACTTTATCAGTATTTAGAAAAAGAAAAGAAATACTAACATCAATCATCAATATAAATCAAAAGACAAGATTAGTATATATATATATATATATATATATATATATATATATATATATATATAATTTTAACATAACATAGATGTGAAAAATCAATTTTAGATTAATTTTTCTTCTCCCACTTAAATTCTATTTATGTTCTACTTTTATCATTTCAAATTTTATTGAGCTCATTCAACTCTCATAACTTCCAAATGTTCTTCGCCCCACAATTAATTATGCAATTTATCATTATACCATTAAGGTTTAAAAATTTATTTTTTAACTCTAATTTTTGTAATTTATATTATATCTAATTTGTATCTACATGAGATGCACGTATTTCATACTAGTCACCATAAAAGGGCAAACCACGATACACAAAACCCCCGGTGTGCGCGGGGGTGCGAGAATGGGTCGTGCCACTTTGGGACTAATGAGGAATGAGGTGGACTCCATCACCATATATTAAATAAATCACCATGAGGTGGGGCATAAATGTGAGTCTAAAAAGCTGTTAACGGACTCCATCACCATATATTAAATAATTCACAATGAGGTGCGCATAAATCTGAGTCGAAAAACCTGTTGCCTCTCCAATGACACACAATGGTCACATAACGATACCAAGATTTAGTGCCAAAGCCATTAAATACAGCTATTTACAGATTGAAAAGATAAGAGGGCTAATTACCAGGCTAATCAAACTTCACCAATCTTCTATTTCATCTTCCTCGTTTTCATTATCTTGGTAATCCAAAGTACATCCATCAAAGTATTCATCTTCCACAATGTTAACTTCATTCAAGAGATGATGACCTTCATTATCTTCTTGTGCTCTACGTCCAAGCCAAGCAAGTGCAGATTTGACCTCGGTAGCGAAAACCGAGAGATTAAGATTGTTTATGTAGACACTACTATGAGCATCCCGCAGATTTGCCATTTGACACTGCAAATGCATTGAACAAAGACGATCAGTGTGGAAAAATAAGCAGCAAAGGTACCATACACCTTACAGCTGGACAAGAAGACAAATGGAGATCATTTAAGTGTTGATTACTGAAAAACATGAACTTGAGATAGTTAGCCAGTTAGGGCTTTGTACAACACCATGGAAGACCAAGAACATCATAACTATTTTCAGCGATTATCAATATACAGGAGGATTTCCGGAGGAAAAAACACCTTATTTTGCCACAGGGACTGCTCGACCTGCCAGAGCTTTGGACGGCGGATAGCATGCCACCTGGATAAACAGAGTAGGAGTAAATCAGCAACTTATTGTTCACTGAGAACAACAAAAATGTGTGGCTTAGAAATATACCTAGAAGACACTGGATAAGTGTTCCCAAATAACACCCCACGCACTGCAACCGAAGCAGCTGCAGATTGTACCACATTCTCGGTTTCAAAGTTCTGACTTATAGTTCCACCTGCTGGTGTAAGAAGCAAGTCAGTATCACTCAAATATCCCGCAACAACAGCTGCATCCTCAATTGCCTCCTCACCCACAAATTCTAGAACTGTAAAAGAAACATACACAGCAATAAGATGTAGACAGTCCCAAGATTGAACAATAACATCAGCATAGCCTGTTTTTCCAGTTGATCAGAAGCAAAATTCTACAAACACTTTTTCCTAAATAAATTACAAATGGAAAATTAAGATTCCTCAGACAAAAAGCTCCAACTCTAACACAGTAAATTCTGCTATCTTGTTTATAAAGTACAAATTTAATTCTGGCAAATGTCAACCTGCAAACTTATCACATAGGGAAACTGAAAAACAATACAGATTATGGGAAAATCAGAAGATGTCTTCATGTAAGATCTTACATAGCACATCGTAGAGGGAAAATACATGCTCATAGATGAAACATTACCATTTTCTTGTAGAAAATCAGCAACAACCCTTGCTTTCCCATGGGCCTGGGAAAGAACCAACTCTGGAGCATCCATTTTAAGAGGACACCTAACATATTTCTCCTTTAAAAGAAATGCATCTCCATCAATAAACAAAGATCTACCTGACGCAACTAAACTTTCAGCCTCTCGTTTGTTGTGCAAAAATTTTCCTAAA
Source organism: Haberlea rhodopensis (assembly GCA_907163345.1). Classification (NCBI taxonomy): domain Eukaryota; kingdom Viridiplantae; phylum Streptophyta; class Magnoliopsida; order Lamiales; family Gesneriaceae; genus Haberlea; species Haberlea rhodopensis. The sequence goes on along the minus strand of CAJQUN010001583.1, from coordinate 27,332 downwards.
GCATGAAATAGTGATAGATTTGCATCCTTTCCAAATGGTAGAGAAAACCGATCATCAAAATGAGCATTCCCGTTTTCTTTCTCTTCTGGATGATTTGAAAGCCTCTTTGTAATATATAAATGTGGTTGCAGAGCGAAATACTGTAGAGATGTAATTGCATGTCTTATATCCCCTTCACTAGCTTTTGCGATTAGATCAATCTGTTCATCACTAGCTTCTAATATTTCAGCTTTGCATATTTTGGAAAGTATTTTTCTGATGGAATTGACAGTGATCGGGTTAAATGTAACCTGAAAGATAATATAGTATTTATAAAGAATCGGTAAATTGTAGAGGGTTAGTTTTGGACAAGACAACGTAAGAAAGGCAACCTTACAAGCCCCAGCATTTTGTAGAGATGACTGTAGTTCTTCCAAGTACCGGTTACGGTGCTCTGAGGAGTCAGATTTGCCATAGTCGTTGATCAATATGGCTGTTGGAGTATGAATTGATTGCAAAAGTAGATGCAAGCATCTATGAAGTCTTCCATAAGAGACCTTCCCATGTACAATAGGAATATCATCAATTAAGAGTATTAATGATCTCTGACATTTCCCGTCCAAGGGTGACGAAACCAATCCATATTTTCTTATCTTTCCAACAAAACTGTCAAACTCATCCAGCTTCGACATATATCGAATCCCTAGTTCATAATCCCAGAGTTGCATAAGAGAAACAAGTAGAAAAAGATTATAAAAACAAACCCTACACACAAAAAGACTTTATTTAATTGGTCAGTAGCTGAATCTTCACTGTTTGCTTAGTCCATATTAAAGTGTACAAACTACAAAGTTATTCAGTTAGGTGGCTCTGACAGATGGCAAACCTCATTATCATTCTATTTTGCAAGTACCTGAATTAGAAATATGAAGATGCTCCTGCCATATGGTGGGGGTAGGTGTATTCCATTCACAAACATCAGCTCCAAGATGCGATGCAACTGCATAGATGGTTGACTACAAGATGACATCATCCAAACAATCAATTCAAGAAAGACTGAATGGGACATGGTAATATAACACTAGTGAGACAGTCATCTACGGCGATGAATAGCACAAATAAAAATTCATTATTTTATAGAACTCCACGTGGCTAAATACAAAAATTGTAGAACAATAACATACAGATTTTCCAACTCCGGCTTGCCCAGAGATGATGAGTACATTACCGCGCGAATTGTTCTGCACAGAGTCCAAAGTTATAGTTTATATAAGAATAAAACAGCGAAAATTATCTGGGGGAAAACAACCTAGGTTAATGGGTCACCAGGTTCAAGTTATACCATAACATGATTTTTGTTAGTTTCTTTGCTATTGACACTCAGGCAGACCTATATTGTTACTTATCAGTAATCACAAATTTATGTAACTGGGAATAGTGAAAAAGGAATTCTCATGTTATTGTATTAGCAGTCCGCATATTGACATAACAAATCAGGAAACGATACAGGCAGAATCCAGAAAACTACAAGCATTGAAGTTCGTAAGATCCCTACTTAAGTATAAAAATAGGATCCAGCGTTCGGCATGTTTCATAATCGGTATTTGTGTTATTAATTAACTTAATTTATTATTCTGACAGTGTAACTGCTAGGAACACTTGAACAAACAAAAAAAGCACGTCAACAATTATATGAGCCACTTTCACAAGAAAAAAGGCCAATAATATTTTTTTTTGTTCTAATCCCTCCATATATCTTTGGATGCAAAATGATTCCACTTTCTAAACACTCAGATTCTAACAATTAACAATCAATCGGTAGATAACCACTTTCCCAAAAGTTGTTATTTGACAACGGTTAAAGTTAAACCAACATCCGGTCACCTAACAAAAACTCTAATTCAATATTTCTCAGAATTAAGACATCTCAAGGTATACTATTCTGTCATGAACACCAGAACATCACAAATTATCCTCAGTAGCATCTGTCAGAGGCATTTGGATATCCACCTTTTAAGTAACTGACCAGTAGAAAATAGGGAAAAATGGCTAAAAGAAAACGTGACAATTCACATTAAGCATTTCTTGATTGTAAACAAGTATATAGGATGTTCTATATCCATAGTTGGCCACCTAGGAAAAGAATATTTATCTTCATTTCCAGCAAAAGGAAATGATAATACACTCAACATTTTTATTACCGCATGGCAGTTCCTTTGCTCTCTAACAGACATGGAACAGAGGAATAAGGTACGGTCTGTATTTATAATCCATTACAATCCCATTAAATTAATTCTCTTAGGTACCGTTTGAAGTGAGTGATAAAGGTAAGGATAAGTTAAGGATAATGATTAAAATTATGATATAATTTAAAATAATATATTGTTGTAAGTTATATAGTGTTTGGTTAGAGGATAAAATTGTGGATTAATTTTATAGTTTGATATAATGACTAAATACTAATAATATAAAATAATATTAATAATAAATAAATAAATAATAATCTATATATAATATATAATAATAATAATCACAATTTAATAAATATAATATATCTACTAATAAAATGTAAAATAATAATAATAGTCCTCGCTTATGTATGTATCTATATATATTTTTTTTTTCTATCTCTTTTTTTTTATCTACCTATCCTCTTAGTAATATATAATAATAATAATAAAACGATTTAATCCTAATAATCCTAACATCTATATATATATATATAATATTAAAAATATATAATCTAAATAATCATAAATCAATTTAATAATAATAATAATAATTGTAATTAAATTATAGGAAATAAGTTGAAATTTTTGGCAGGAATTTCAAAATTTGAAATAGTAAAAATGGCGGGAAAGGGTATATAAGTCATTTTGTTTGAAAGTGTGATAAATATGATGGGATATTTTTTGCTTAAAATCCAAAGAAACATGGGAGAAAAATAAACTAAGAAACGATGTCTTACAGTATTTGCTTCCATATTAAATGGTTAGTAATAGCTAATTAGGATAAAACCTTTGTATGATGGGCCAAATCCACACCGAGTTACTAGGATGGCAGATCCATCAACTGATAAAATCCAAGAATAATGGAATGGCAATGTGATGTGCTTTATTAATGAATTTTTAATGAGGGAAACGAGATACCCTAGAATTTTTCAGTCTCTCCTCAAACCACACTTTAACTTCTTCAACCTGCAAAAGCAGGGCTATGAAAATAAGCACTCAATCATTTAACTACAGAGAAGAGTTTAGTTAAACTTGATTCAGGAATAATACCTTCTTCTTGTGAACAGCTAACTCATTCAAAGAAGTAGGCATATACTTGTCAACCCACAGGTCCTTTTTCCTTCCAGAACCTATGTTGTGTCCATTTCAAATCAACCAATAACCACAAATGAATGACAGAAGTTATGCATCCATAGAAAGCACGAAGATGAGCCTGATATCTAACATATAAAATAGAGCAAAATGACATGATATGGACTTGAGAATGACCTCCAAACTTACGATACATCTCAAGTTAAGCGTTTCCGGTGAAAGCATCTTGAGGGATTACACCACTCTTCCAGATATTTACATTTAGTAAGAAATTCACAGTTCATATGCAGCAAGGAACACATAAACAACAGATAATGAACAAGAAATGGTTGTTCCGAAGACAAATTAAATCAAGGTTAATCAAATTTTACTTACTCTATCAGTATAAATAATTATAAACAATAACCGTAGTAGGTTTAGGCCTACACAAAATAATGAAGCAAGGAAAATCAATGCTGGTTTATAAATGGCGAAAAAGACAATCTAGTGATTAAAATGTTCAAATAATAGCATACCAGATGATACCTTGAACTGAGCGAACCCTTGGTCAAATTCCTCACAAAAGCGTGTGACCTGCTTCAACACTACATCTACGTGAATACTGGAGTACGGGTTCAATAATGAAATCATGTGCAAAAGCAGTAGATGGATGTTTTCATGCAGCTATGCAATCGGTCATAAGCCCAGGAGAGATGAGATTGATCAGATGATCAAGAGCAATTTTAAAAAATGATCTTTGTTTCACCAAGGTTTTTAAATGTAACATTTTCAATTTTTAACCTTTGTTTGGTCTTTGCTTTTTTCTACATGTTTGATTCTACATGTTTGATGGCCATTTTGCACATAAAAAGTTAAAAAGGTCTAAAATTAAAAAAGAATGTTTCACAATGTCATTTTTTTCAAACTATCCCGAGATCAGAGCTCAAATCCAAAACATTAGAATTCTGGGAACTAGATGGGATAGCCTCTCAAGCTTATCACTCACTTCGAATTACTTGCAAAGTCGATGTGAGGTCATAATATTATCTAGCCCTTAAAAGCCCATATATATTACGGCCAACTCTGGATAGTTTTTACTCGTTTCTCTTTGTTAGTCCATAAGCATAAGAGAAGAGCCCATACATAAAAGACTGGCTTTCTAGGCTGAAGCACCTCTCAAGATCATTAATCATTCTGCAATTGCTCGTGTAGCCAATATGGAGTCACGACACTATATTATATCTAAGTACATCAATCCCTTATTTAAGCTAGCACCGTCTATCAATAAATGCCATCATTATGGTATTACAGTCACTAACCCATCTGGATCTGCTGCATAGAACTGACTCCAACCAAGATCTTGTGATACATCAAATCATTAATCCTCCCAGAACTCTGCAAAATTTCAGCCCTCGTGGCTTTTGTTAATTGTCAAATGCAGTATCATCTGCTAAATGGTTTCCTTCTACATGTCTATTGCTTTGTCAGAAGCCTTTAGGAATCACCAAGTTAATTACGTTGAAAATAACGTTTCAAGAGATGGGAAGTGGACTTTGATTATAAACAAGGAATATGTATAGCTTCCGACATTTATAACTGAAGTTAGCATTCGGATTTTAAGTACGCTCAAATGAATCATTTCAATCAAAGTCTCTATCATTGCATTAGTTTAGGAGTAGACGTAGGTTATTTCTAGTTCCTTCGCTTCTTCTCCTTTATAATCGCAAGTTTCACGAACCAAACCCCAAAATCCACTCACATAAGAAACACGCAGCACATAAACAATCAAACACGAAACAAAAATGTATCTTAATGTGCTAATTGTGACACCCATTACACAAGTTCTGCTGCAATTTAAACGGGCAGAAATTTTCAGATTAAAGTACCTCATCGAAGCCATTGAACTCTGAGTTTTGAAACGACCGCGGACACGAACTGGAGTGCGAAACCCTTTTAACCTTTTTCGGGTTTTTCCGTGTGGTTGTCGAAGCTGAAAATCTGACACTTGTTTTTAATAAGACATGTTCATCATCATCGGATGATGAAATGACAATTGTTGAGCTCCTTTTTCCTTTACCCATTGAAACACCTAATCTGGAATTATTCTTTACGGAAGGAAAAAAAAATTAAGCACTCCTTCGAGTTCAAACCCGCCGAAACAAAAGAAACATATTAGGATGCGAAATCAAAAGGAGCTGCTAGCAGTTAGCATATTTTTGAAACCCTTGGTGAACGATTCCGATACATTCTGCGCTCGAGGTTTGAAAATGCGCGGGGGATTATCGGAAACTGCGCACTGCGCACACGAAATTCTGAATTAACCTTAAGTAAGGGTGCTTAACGGACCGGACCGATTTGGTCCGGTCCAGAACCAGCTGGTTCCGGATTCGTTAAGCAAAGAACCGGTCCGTTCTGTTAAGGAACCGGATCGGTCCTTTTTTATTTTTTATTTTTTGATGTTGTAAATGTTTCCACAATATTCATCACAAATTCAATATATTTCTTCTTCATTTCATAATATAAATGCATACAAATAATTGTAAAGATATGGCAATTGAAAATCTAAATAAAAAATATTGTTATTTAGCACTCTTCGTAATTGATAAGTATTGTTTTGGCGTTATCTTCTTCTTGCTCGTCATGAATTACGAATTCGTCAACCGCCACATCTCTTCTATTCTTACATTTTGCTTCAAACCAATCTTTAAGTAATGTGAGCATGCATAACGAATCAGCAGATAGACTACTTCTGTATTCTTAAATAATTTGGCCACATGTTGAGAATGCCGATTCAGAAGCGATGTTTGAAGCTTGTACTGCATACACGTCTCTAGCCATTTTGGCTAAGATAAGGAATTGTGCTGCATTTGCCTTCCATGGTAAGACGTCAAAGTTGTCTTCCGTTATAAATTGGTAATTCAGATAAATTTGCAACTCAGTCGACGTGCTAGTAGAAGGTCATTTGCCCTTAAGTTTTTTCCTGCCCAGCATCCTAAGCAAATTGATGTCACCGCCTCTAGATTGAGCTTGGGGTTGTTCTTCAACAGCCTTTTGTTACGATGATTCACTTGCATGTTGATTATAATACAATTGAAACATATTTTGGAGAGATTGCATTGTAGACGTCTTTTGATCGTCAACAACCTTCCCCAAAAAATTAGCATAATATTCAAAAAATATCACAAATGAAGCTAAACATTGACTATGATCTACCAATGTTGCGATGCAGTGCACGTGTGGGATTTGTTCCCAATACTTTATAAATTTAGTTTCCATTGCACTAACAAAAACATGCAAGGTGTAGTCCTCTCTAAATTCTATAAACTTATCAAACATGTTAAATACTAAAGAAAAAAAATAAACGGAAGTTGGATAAGTAACACCGCGGAAGCGTTCCGTCGCTTATTTAAAAGTACCTAACAATGACACAATTTGCAAAAAATTCCCAATCCTTCTCAGTCAAATAAATACTTTCGTCGGTATCAGACATTTGATATGAATTATAAAATGGAGTTAAAATATCTTTGTAAGGTAATATAGCATTCAACATATTGTACAAAGAATTCTACCTAGTTTCCATTGGTGATGGAAAAAGAAGATGCTTTAAACCATTAGATAAACTAATTATTTCAAATCACGCTTAACACGGCTCGTGCGTAACCATTTAGCGCAATATTTCATTTTCTCAATATATGTTGAGTGATTGTCCGCATAACCAACTTTAACAGTTAAATTAATAATATGATATGCACATCTAACATGAAAAAAAACATCATCAAGCATTGGTTTCAGATAGATCTTTAAATCACGCATCGCAGCATTGTTATTCGCAGCGTTGTCTAATGTAAATTAAAGTACCTTATCCTGAATTCCATAATGTCTACAAGTGTTGAATATATATTTAGCAATTACATAACCAGTATGTGCACAATCTAACTCATTTAAAGACAAAATCCGTTTTTGCATACACCAATTATCGGCAATCCAAAGACAAGTGACAACAAGATATGAATCCGAATTTATATTTGTCCAAATAACGGTTGTTAAGCTAACCCTACAAGGAAAACTAGAAAGATGTTGAAACAATGTATTTCTATATTCAACAAAGACATCCATACAATTTCTTTTTAGTGTGTGCCTAGAAATATATTTGTAATGGCCCAAAACATTATAAAGGCCCACAATTTTATTTAAAAATAAATAAATTAAAAAGCAAATGAAGTGCCTTCTTCTCCCTTCCCCAATCAGCTTCTCCCAATTCATTCCCCCGCCCACTCTCTCGTCTTCTCCCTTCATTTTCGACCCTTCACTTCAGATTCCAAATTCCTTAATTTTGTCGAGGCAAAATCCATAACCGTAAGAGAGTCTCGCAACCTCTCTTATTTGAACCCCTTAGGACATTAATTGATGCATAAGCCATCGGTATTCCACTAAGAAAACTCCGCCCGTTCATGTCCCTCCAGTCAAACCCTCACTTTGCAAGCCTCGCCAGCAACCATTCCAAATCAGACACACCGGAGCAGTAGCCGACGGCTGAAAGGAATACGGATTTGGGACACGACAGAAATTTTAAAATTGGTATAAATTTCGATCTCTCTACTTGTAATTCTGATATAGTTTGTCTTAGTGAAGATAGATCAACCTGTAATATTTTAGCTTATTTTTGTGGGGAACATCACTTTTCATTGCTGATTTGAGATTCTGGCCATTATTTTTTTTAAGTATGTTATTGTTTTAAAAAAATATTGATTTTTTAATTATAATTTTTCTGAAACTGATTCTTAATTCTTGGGTGTTTTAAACGAAATATTTATACTTTAGATGGTTAGCTTGGTTTTGGAAGAGCATGATTTTTTTTATTGGAAATACCTATCAAGGATTCCTCATTTCATAAGATCACCCTTTAGATAATGAAGGTGAAACACTTTTTAATGTATCAGAATATGAGTTTAGTTCTGGAAAGATTAACAGATTTCATTTGGATTATTGGATGGGCTTTGTCTGTTTATTTTAGTTACAACCAGAATTTTTGCATGGGTGTTTTGGGGTTATTGGTTGGAGCATATGCAATTTTGTTTCTTTGTTTATTTTGAAAAAGCATAAAATTCCATCCTCAATTAATTCCTTAATGTCACCCTATATATTAAATTAATTTAGTTTTATATTATGCTTCACTTTGTGTTTGATAATTGTTAAAGTAGATATCTAATAATCTTAAAATGGATAGAATAGAATGGATAATAGGGACGCAATGATAATTGAATCAAAGAATACTACATAGTTAAACGAGTAAATTGGATATTGTTTTAATGACTTTGAAATGTGTGATAGGAAATCATTGATACCTGTGGATATTGTTTGGAAACTTTTAGCTTGAAAGTATTTAGGAAAAGCTTTGAGGTACGTAAAGAGAGTTGCATTTTTCGCAAATTATTTTAAGTACTTTATCTTATTTATTTTTGAAATGTTTTGGAATAGTAAGCATGCAAGATTATTTTGAAAGAATGATTTTTGATAGAAATGTGATTTTGATGAAAAATATAATTTTGAATAGCATTTTATTGTGTGTGAAAAACTATTTTGAAATGCCATGTTTGTTTTGATTCAGTGAATATGATTTAAGGTTGTGAACTGAGGATGTTCTTTGTTTTGTCTGTCTCGCTTGCGACGAGGGTAAAAACACGCACACTTTCGGCTCGTTGGCGACGGGAATAAATAAACGCATTTTGTTTTGCCCGAAAGCGGAGGGGTATAGTATCTGCGATACCTTTCCAACGGGTATAATCTTGAATGATATCATTGTGTCACCTCCTTATTTGAGTATGCATTTGTTTCATTACAACATGGCTATGTTATTACTATTATGTGACTGTTATATGATTCAGTTTGTTATTCGTTGGTTAACTGTGCAGTTATTTCTGTTATGATTCTGCTTTGTGAAAGTTAGCTCTGTTAACTGCTCAGATTAACCCATATATGTGTGAAAGTTATGTTTATATGAAAATATATTATTTTTCGTCACATTATGAAAAATGATGTTTTTAATACTTTTGACAAATGTCTCTTATGCTTACTATAAAATACTGCAACTTACATTTACTTGTAATGTGACATATTACAGATGTCGAAGACATAGACGATGCAGATATAGAGAATATTAGATATATGCTGAAGTTTAATTACGATGAGGATGTTATATTTATTTTGAGGACATGGATTTAGTTTTATTATGCCTTTATCTTGATTTTGATGTTTGAGACATATTAATATTAGTATTGAGATGTTGGTGTTGATGTTGATGTTTTGAGTGATTTGGTTTGATCACAGGGTGCAATTTTTAAGAGGGGACTTTGTCCGTTTTATTTTAGAAAAGTCAAAGCATTTTTTGTCAACTTATTTCCGCTGCAAATTTCGAATTGCTAATTATATTTTGAATTGAATAGCCTCGTATTCAAGTAATTGAATACGGCGGGTGACTTGTCGGGGAGGGCCGTCACAGTTGGTATCAGAGCAGTAGTTTATAGGTTAAGTTTAGTCATTTGTCTTAAGAATAGTTTATTTATGATTTTACCATTTATTCTTCTTGGTTATGAATCTTACGATAAAACTCCGCTCTTGTTTTAAGATCTCAAATGGCTAGAGGAAGATCCAGTAGCAATCGGAGTGATATTCAGGAACATGGCTCAAATCATGACTCAGAGGAAGCACACAATCAGAATTTTGAACCAAAATCAAGGTGGGAATCCAAATATGAATTTGGGAATAATGAATGAGGTGGACATCACGAACATATGCCGCACTATAGCTGGAGTTTTGCAACGAAATGTTTTTGCCGCACCGCCTCCTCCGGAACAACAGAGAAGGACCGAATTTGTGAGATTCAGAGCACTCCGACCACCGTATTTTGGAAACTGAAGGCTGAAGAATGACTGACTAAGACGGAGGAATTACCTAAAGCTATAAACATTGCCGATGGAGAAAAAGTTATCGTGGTCACCCCATTCCTAGAAGGAAATGCAAACACTGGTTGACCTCAGTGGAAGCAAGTATGGGACGAAATCCCATCACCTGGACGAGTTTTAGAGAGAAATTTCTACAACAATATTTCCCTGACGCGGTCCGAATGGATAAAGAAGATGAATTTTTGAGGCTAAGACAAACCGATAATATAACCGTGCTGGAATACCTTAGGAAGTTCCAAGAGCTGGGAAGATTTTTTCCTCTATATTTGCAATCTGAGAACAACAAGATTGCAAGGTTCAGACAGGGTCTTCGCACTGGCATCGGGCTTAAAGTGGCACCTCTCATGGATACTAAATCTGATGAACTCATGGAGAGGGCGTTGTTCGTGGAATCTGAATTGAGGAATCTAGAAATCCCTCATAATCGAAAACGAAAGCCTGAATTCAGAAATAGAGATCAGAGGTCGCCACCTCGTAAACAGATGATTATTGAGGCTTAGAAGAATGATGTATGCCCAAAGTGCAATCGAAGTCATACAGGGGACTGCTACTGGTTTTCACTTCAGTCCATTGTTATATATAATGCAAGTATTGAGTCCATTAGGACAGTCTCAATTAAATATGTATGCAATGACGTAACACTTGTTGTGGAAAACGAAAAATTCAAGGCCAACCTGCTTATTATCAACATGAAAGAATTCGACATAATCTGGGAATGGATTGGCTGAGCAGTGCTAGGGCTCGCATTGATTGTTATCGAAAGATCATAACATTGCATATTCAGGCAATGAGATCTGTCATGAGGGTGTGACCTTGCACGAACGATTTTGTGGCCATGTGTCTGAAGTGGAAACAAAAATAAGAAAGATTTGCACGGTGAATGAATTCTTGGATGTTTTTCCCGAGTATTTGCCAGGACTGCCACCAATTCGAAGTACATGATTTTCCATTGATATTATTCCGCGGAGCAGAACCGATCTCCAAAGCACCCTATAGGATGGCACCAGCAGAGCTAAAAGAGTTGAAAGGACAATTGAAGGAACTACAAGATAAATGTTTCATAAGGCCTAGTGTGTCACTTTGGGGAGCACCGGTATTGTTTGTGAAGAAAAAGGATGGCAGTATGAGAATGTGTATTGATTACAGGGAGTTGAATCGAGTCACCATGAAGAATAAATATCCACTACCGAGAATCAACGATTTGTTCGACCAGTTACAAGGTGCTCAAATATTCTTGAAGATTGACTTGAGATCTGGATATCATCAACTCAGAATTAAAGAGCAGGATATTCACAAAACTGCATTTCGAACCAAATACAGACATTATGAATTATTAGTGATGCTGTTTGGACTTACCAATGAACCAGCAGCATTTATGGCATTAATGAATCACGTATTCCGAGAATGGCTCAAAAAATTCATCATAATATTCATTGATGATATATTGATCTATTCCAGATCAAGGGAAGAACATGAGGAACATCTGAAGATGACATTAGAATGGTTACCACAACAACAGTTATTTGCAAAATTCGAGAAATGTGACTTCTGGTTGGATTTAGTATCTTTTATGGGGCACATAATTGATGCTGAGGGAATCCGTGTAGACTCAGCAAAGGTTCAAGCTATCACCGAGTGGAAAGTTCATAAATCAGTGACATAAATTCGAAGTATTCTAGGATTGGCCGGATATTATCGAAAATTTGTGGAAGGATTTTCTCGAGTCGCATTACCACTTACGAAGTTAACTAGAAAGGGAGTAAAGTTTGAATGTGATTCCAAGTGTCAAAAGCGTTTTGAGAAGTTGAAAGATCTACTTGTGTCAGCACCTATTCTTACATTGCCTAATAGACATGAAGGATTTTGTATTTACAGTGATGCATCAAAAGAAGGGTTAGGCTGTGTGCTCATGCAAAATGGAAAGGTGATTGCATATGCCTCACGGCAGCTGAAAGAACACGAAATGAGGTACCCCACTCATGACCTGGAACTGGCAGCAGTTGTTTTCGCATTGAAATTATGGCGAACCTACCTATATGGAGCCACATGTGATATCTACACAGACCACAAGAGTTTAAAATATATTTTTACTCAAAAGGAGTTGAATATGAGATATAGAATATGGTTAGAGCTGATCAAGGACTATGATGTGAAATTGCACTACCATCCCGGAAAGAGACGCGGTAGCTGATGCACTAAGCAGGAAGAGCTATGGATCAATGATATTGACTACGCAACATAAACTCATTGATGAGATGTCCAAGTTAAATCTAAATGTCGAATTAAGAGACAACCAGAATGGGACGATGATGTTGTGTAACCTCATGGCACAACCTGATCTTATTGTCAGGATTAAGGGTGCACAATCAAAGGATCTTAAGTGGCAGAATTACACGCATATGGCTGAATCAAACCAAGGAAGTTTTAAAATGCATGAAGATGGAACATTGAGATTCAATGATAGACTATTTGTTCCAGCTGTATCAACTCTTAGGGGCGAAGTTTTACAAGATTCACATCAGACAGTACTGGCCATGCATCCAGGACGGAATAAAATGTATCAAGATATGAAGCACTTATGTTGGTGGCCAGGAATGAAGCAAGATGTCGTGAAATTTGTGTCTAAGTGCTTAGTGTGTAAACAAGTGAAAGCTGAAAGACAAAAGCCAGCAGGGACACTGAGAAACTTGGGCATACCAAGCTGGAAATGAGAATATATTACTATGGACTTTGTGAGTGGATTGCCCAGAACCACGACACAGAAGGACTCAATTTCGGTTATTGTTGATCGACTTACTAAGTGTGCTCATTTTATACCGATGAAGAAGACTACATCAATGAACGATTTAGCACAACTTTACATTAATCAAGTGGTATGTTTGCATGGGATACTAGTCAGTATCATATCAGATAGAGATACCCGATTCACCTCTCAATTCTGGAGAAGTTTACAGTCAATGTTGGGAACAGGTTTGAAATACAGCACAACTTTTCACCCAGAGATGGACGGACAATCTGAAAGGACGATCCAGATTCTCGATGATCTATTGAGAGCTTGTGTCTTAGATTTCCAAGGACAGTGGGATCGCCATTTGAAACTAGCAGAATTTGTGTACAATAACAGTTATCAATCTAGTATCCAGATGACACCATTCGAAGCTTTGTATGGGAGGAAATGTCGAACACCCCAGTGTTGGTTTGATGTAGGAGAGAAGTTATTGGAAGGACCGGATTTGATCAGACTCACGAATGAAAATTTTTCCATCATCAAACAGAGATTACTTACATCTCATAGTCGACAGAAAAGTTGGGCTGATATCCGCAGACGAAAACTAGAGTTCCAGCAAGGGGACAATGTATACTTGAAGGTTTCACCATTCAGAGGAGTAATTCGGCAAGCATGGAAAGTTGAGTCCAAGATTCATAGGACCATATGAAGTTTTGGAAAGGATATGAACCTTGGCGTATCGGCTTGCTCTATCTCCGGAACTACATCGAGTACATAATGTATTTCACGTCTCGATGCTCGGGAAATATGTTCCAGATTAAAGTCACGTGCTTAAGGCAACAGAGATTGGGTTATCCAAGGAGTACACATATTCAGAATATCATGTCAAGATACTAGACCATTATGAGAGGATTCTACGAACTAAGACGATTCCCTTTGTTAAGGTTCAATGGAGCAATCACCCATCTGATGAGGAAACATGGAAAAAAGAAGATGAACTATATGCTAACTATCCAGATATAAAGTCTGGAGTAAGTTTCGAGGACGAAACTTTGTAAAAGGTGGGGAGATTGTAATGGCCCAAAACATTATAAAGGCCCACAATTTTATTAAAAAAAACTAAATTAAAAAGCAAATGACGTGCCTTCTTTTCCCTTCCCCAGTCAGCTTCTCCCATTTCATTTCCCTCGCCCACCCTCTCGTCATCTCCCTTCATTCTTCTCCCTATTCCAGAATATTTTTGACCCTTCACTTCAGATTCCAAATTCCTTAATTTTGTCGCTTCAAAATCCATAACCGTAAGAGAGTCTCGCAACCTCTCTTATTTGAACCCCTTCAGACATTAATCGATGCAGAAGCCATCGGTATTCCCACGAAGAAAACTCTGCCCGTTCATGTCCCTATAGTCAAACCCTCACTTTGCAAGCCTCGCCAGCAACCATTCCAAATCAGACACACCGGAGCAGTAGCCGACGGCTGAGAGGAATACGGATTCGGACACGACATAAATTTTAAAATTGGTATAACTTTCGATCTCTCTACTTGTAATTCTGATATAGTTTGTCTTAGTGAAGATAGATCAACCTGTAATATTTTAGCTTATTTTTGTGGGGAACATCACTTTTCATTGCTGATTTGAGATTCTGGCCATCATTTTTTTAAGTATGTTATTGTTTAAAAAAATATTGATTTTTTAATTATAATTTTTCTGAAACTGATTCTTAATTCTTGGTTGTTTTAAACAAAATATTTATACTTTAGATTGTCAGCTTGGTTTTGGAAGAGAGTGATTTTTTATTTTTTTTTGGAAATAACTCTTAAGGATTCTTCATTTCATAAGATCACCATTTAGATAATGAAGGTGAAACACTTTTTAATGTATCAGAATATGAGTTTAGTTCTGGAAAGATTAACAGATTTCATTTGGATTATTGGATGGGCTTTGTCTGTTTATTTTAGTTACAACCATAATTTTTGCATGGGAGTTTTGGGGTTATTGGTTGGAGCATATGCAATTCTGTTTCTTTGTTTATTTTGAAAGGGCATAAAATTTCATCCTCAATTAATTCCTTAATGTCACCCTATATATTAAATTGTTTTAGTTGTATATTATGCTTCACTTTTTGTTTGATAATTGTTGAAGTAGATATCTAATAATCTTAAAATGGATAGATTAGAATGGGTAATAGGGACGTAATGATAATTGAATCAAAGAATACTACATAGTTAAACGAGTAAATTGGATATTGTTTTAATGACGTTGAAATGGGTGATAGGAAATCAGTGATACCTGTGGATATTTTTTGGAAACTTTTAGCTTGAAAGTATTTAGGAAGCTTTGAGGTACGTAAAGAGAGTTGCATTTTTCGCAAATTATTTTAAGTACTTTATGTTATTTATTTTTGAAATATTTTGGAATATTAAGCATGCAAGATTATTTTGAAAGAATGATTTTGATAGAAATGTGATTTTGATGAAAAATGAAATTTTGAATAGCATTTTATTGTGTGTGAAATATTTTGAAATGCCATGTTTGTTTTGATTCAGTGAATATGATTTAAGGTTGTGAACTGAGGATGTTCTTTGTTTTGCCTATCTCGCTTGCGACGAGGGTAAAAACACGCACACTTTCGGCTCGTTGGCGATGAGAATAAATAAACGCGTTTTGTTTTGCCTGAAGGCGGATGGGGTATAATATCTGTCGATACCCTTCCAGCGGGTATAGTCTAGAATGATATCATTGTGTCACATCCTTATTTGAGTATGCATTTGTTTCAGTACATCATGGCTATGATATTACTATCATGTGGCTGTTATATGATTCTGTTTGTTATTCGTTGGTTAACTGTGCAGTTATTTCTGTTATGATTTTGCTTTGTGAAATCTAGTTCTGTTAACTGCTCAGATTAACCCATATATGTGTGAAAGTTTATATGAAAATGTATTATTTTTCGTCACATTATGAAAATGATGTTTTTAATACTTTTGACAAATGTTCTTATGCTTACTATAAAATATTGTAACTTACATTTACCTGTAATATGACATATTACAGATGGTGTCGAAGACATAGACGATGCAGATATAGAGAATATTTAGATATATGCTGAAGTTTAATTATGTTGAGGATGTTATGTTTATTCTGAGGACATGGATTTAGTTTTATTATTCCTTTAGCTTGATTTTGATGTTTGAGACTTATTAATATTAGTATTGAGATGTTGGTGTTGATGTTTTGAGTGATCATGGTTGATCACATGGTACAATTTTTAAGAGGAGACTCTGTCCGTTTTATTTTAGAAAAGTCAAAGCATTATTTTGTCAACTTATTTCCGCTGCAAATTTCGAATTGCTAATTTTATTTTGAATCGAGTATAAGAGTGTAGCCTCGTATTCAAATAATTGAATACGGCGGGCGACCTGTCGGGGCGGGCCGTCATAATGTTTAAACATGGGTTGTATAGACGAAGCAAGAACATTAATTTGTGCTTGTGTTGCTTCTCGACCTAATGGTTGTAGTGTTGTCTCATCAAAATTATGTTTTTACTAAGTGTTTTTTAAATGTTCCGGTGCCGTGTTTTTTAAATGTTCCGGTGCCTTCACTGGAACCACCAGCTTTATATGAATATTGTATCTTACATAATTTACATATTGCAACAGATTCATTAGTACCTTCTTTTTGAGCGAGTTCGAAGTGATCCCATATCTTACTTCTTTTGGCACGAGTCGGTTGTCTACTCGCTGTTGTAGTGGCTTCGGATGACTCCACTTGTTGTCTCGCTTGGGCTTGGGCAGTAAGAGGTTCGACAGGTTGTTCGGGTAGTTGCGGTTCGACGTTCATAGATTAACCACCAACATTGAGGTCATCAAAAAAATCATAACTTTCATTTAACTCAGGAATTGGCACGAGCAAATTCATTGCCGAAGATGAACTCAGTGATAGACGACCCGAGATGAGACCCCGACTGCGACCCCAGCTACGACCAGCGCCACTGCTAGATGAAGATGTCATTATTATATAAGTAAATTATATGTAGCACAATGGAGAGAAAAATATGAGATTGAAGTATACAACTTTGCAAAAATGAATTGTGAGGATTTACAAAGCACAACACACATATTTATAGTTTTTTTAAAAATAGCAAGGCAACGAGCTTTATAGCCGTTGCCTTGCTGACATTTAAATTTTTTTTTATTTTTTTATATTTTTTTCTCGAAAAATTACCGGTTCCGGTAGCATCGGAACTGGTGGTGCTACTGGTTTGGATCCCCGGAACCGCCCCCGGACCGGTTCGGAATCGGTTAGCCAGATTCCGGGGCGGAACCAGGCTAACCGATTCAATTTCGACCGGGTCCGGATTGACCCGACCCGATAAACACCGCTAATCTTACACTAAGCAAGAGATGGGTGGAACGATAGATTATTTTTTTATTTGTTAACAGTTGGTGTGCTACTTAATTAGATGATGATAGTAATATTATAAAATTTAACAAATTAAAAATGATACTAAAATGTATTTGAATTATAATAATCCCAAACGATGAGCCATTTAACAAATAAAAAAAGTTGTAGCGACGACCAAGACAGTGACATAGTGGTCGTCACCCTTTTGTGAATGGTTCGAGCCCGAGTCCGTCCCCCAACTATTTTAGAAATCGTAAAAAAAAAGTGAGAGTAAAAATTTAGAAATACATTTCATTTTTAACATTCATCTCCTCCATATATCATGTTTCATCATCATAGGCATAAATATATACGTAACTCTGTATTTTTTTAGCAAGACAATAAATAATTAAATTTATTTATCTTATAAACAACTAAGACATCCACAAGTACTGATTTTTTTTAAAAAAAACCAGTACACAAAAATATCAATTCGATGATATTTTATAATATTTAAAATTAAAATAAGTCTACGATGATCATCATTACTGTTCTTTAAAATGTATATGAAATGGGAACAATAGACTCTACGATACCGTGACGGCGAACCATGTAAAAAACAGTGTATTTTACAGGGCCTTTTGTACTGATGAATTGTGGGTCCAATATGTAGAAGCCTAACTTTATTGAGCCGGGCCTAAGATTTAGGCGGCCCGGTAAGCCTATTTCCAACTATGCCAACTATATAAAACAGCCCAATGCACGTGATTCAAATCGAGTTCAAAAAAAAAAAAAGGAAATTATAATAAATAAATAAATATAAATAAAGAATGGTTCAACGGCAGCATTTCGCGGCTAACTTCTCTCATCGATCCATTCCACCGCCATTTTTATCCACTCTAGATCTGGATCTCCCTTTGTTCTCACCCTTTTGAATACCATTTCCACCCACATTTTCTTGATTTTCTTGATTCCATGCTTTTCCGATTAGGGGTTAGGGTTTGAAAGTTGCTTCGAGTGCTTGATTGAGGTTGGAAGAATATGTTTAGCTGGGTGTAGTTTTTGATCTTTTGGGTATTTAATCAGATCTTATGGAGAAGATCTGAAATCACGCGAGGAAAGGAAGGAAAAGGCAAGAGAAGACAGACGTGGGGAGAGAGGATAACATATCGCCAATTCATGAAAAATGAGTGCTTCGAGATTCATTAAGTGTGTGACGGTGGGAGACGGCGCCGTTGGAAAGACCTGTCTCTTGATTTCCTATACCAGCAATACGTTCCCCACGGTCGGCTCCCAGCATTTTTTTTAGTCTATTCTTCTTCTAGCATTATTGTCTCGATTCGTCAATGTTTTTACATTTTTGTCATCAAGGGCATTATGAAATTATTGGATATTTTTTGACATTTTAGGTCTTTTTTTCCTCGTGTGTTGTGACATCTGAATGCTTTAGAGGAATTGGTGTTACAATGAAAACTGTAAAGGAGGCTGCATTCTTTATTTCTTTATATTCACGAATCCATGCCATGTTAGGCCAACCATTGAGATTTTAACACATGCTATGAATCTGTTAATAGAATATTTTGGATTGTGATGTTACAATACTCACCTTACACCCTGGAATGATATTGTCTTCCCCTTCCTCTTGTTGATTTGAATTTATAATGTAACAGGATTATGTGCCTACTGTATTTGATAATTTCAGTGCAAACGTGGTTGTGAATGGTGCTACTGTTAATCTAGGCCTGTGGGATACTGCTGGTAATCACTTAGACTATTTGAAATGAAATGCTTACATCTTAGGTGATGCTTAGTTATGAACCTGCAATTATGTTTGTTTGAAACAGGGCAGGAGGACTATAACAGATTAAGACCTTTGAGTTATCGTGGAGCTGATGTTTTTATTTTGGCTTTTTCTCTCATTAGCAAGGCCAGCTACGAAAATGTTTCCAAAAAGGTACAGATTGGTGGCTCTTAAAGAATTTTCTTTTCTCCTTTCATTTTCCTGCTTTGTTCTTTCACTGGTTTCTCTGCGTTGATGAATTTCTTGGACTCCCTTTTTTCAGTGGATTCCTGAATTAAAGCATTATGCCCCTGGTGTCCCGATAGTTCTTGTTGGCACAAAACTTGGTGAGATGTTCGATTGATGAAATATTCCCAAGTTCTATTATTGAGATAATTAAAATTTGCTTCTGGTCATTGTGCTATATTTGTTTAAATGTCGTTAAAGATGTCCAAATCGAAAATATCTTGTCAATTTCAATCTCCTCCACCACCATCATCTCCATGAATAACACCAACAATAAATGCTATACAAGTTAATTTCAGTTTGAGATTAAATTCTTTACAATTGATGGATACAGATCTTCGGGATGACAAGCAATTCTTCGTTGATCATCCAGGCGCTGTACCCATTACTACAGTCCAGGCGAGTCTCACCTCTCTACCTCAATTATATGGTTATCAATTTTGGGGTTCTCTCTTTTAATATTTCAGATTTTTGTGGAGAGTAAAATATGCTTTATAATTTCCACTTATTTCTTAACATCCTATCTCCCTCCATCAATTTTTTAGGGGGAGGAGCTGAGAAAGATGATTGGGGCACCTGCATATATTGAATGTAGTTCAAAGACACAACAGGTTTGTATGAGATGAGATTTTTCTTGTTTGGTGGGACTCCAGGTGAATCACTTTCTTTATTTTGTATTGCAGAATGTCAAAGCAGTGTTTGATGCTGCCATAAAAGTCGTGCTGCAGCCACCCAAGCAAAAGAAAAAGAAGGGGAAAGCTCAAAGGGCATGTTCAATATTGTGATCAGCTTAGCAAAGTGATGATATTTTATTCCAACCCTCATTCTATTTCTCCCTCGTACATCCCTTAACTCGTTTCTTTTTTTTTCTCGGAAGAGGTAGTTTGGTCTCTGAAAATGTTTGGTGACTCGAAGTTTATGCAAAACTTTTGATCTCCAATGGTTGGGTCACATTTCAGGCAACTTCACTGTGCCAGTCCTGTTTAATTCGGTTTTCCTTATTGTGCTAATCAGACGAGGAATTGAGATGTTAGCTAATATTGTTAAAGTTCATTTGTCGCAGTTTATAGTTTTATTATTTTGTGTACCATTGGCTGTGGTTTTTAATACCTCTTCTGTAGATCCAATTGCTCACAGAGAGCCACGTACATCTTTTTATGTGGTTCTACGTGTGCAACCATCTATAAAAAAATATGTAGTCTACCGTGGATCATTGGATCTATGAGGATATTCCGATCAAGGTAGGTTAACAAATCCCTTTGTCTCAAGCATCAAAATTCCCTGAATTTCGATGCACCCTGACTCTAGCGTCAATGATTCAAAATCATTTTGAGGTGTATGTGTATCGCACAGTCCAAAACGATTTTGGGACATTGATCTGTCTCTTAGGGTTTTGTTCGGTCCATATTCTCTGAGCTTCTTAAATACACAAGCAATTTTTTTTATGTTTTTTATTTTGTCTAATTCTAAATGTCAGCTATTTATTTAAATTTACAAGTAATTAACTTTCGAGAGTTGATTTTTATAGCGATGATTAACCAAACTAATTGGAATAGTATATTATCTAATGAAGATTCAAAAATAAGAAATTTTCAATATCAGGCACTATTTTTGGCATGATATACTCTCTTTAGATGAATGCTCACACAAGTATATATTATTTGGGGAGGGGAGGGTGAGTCCCTACCTTCGGGAAAAACATGTGAAGCAAGCATTTTTCACATATCAGAGGGGTTCAAATAAGACAACTATGTTTTTGAGGGTCGCCTATAAAACTGTGTTAAATTAAGCTTGCATGTCGGTAGTTTAGTCACCAACCCTCGGGGATTCTCAACCGATCTTCCCCCATGCTATGAAGCGAAACTGGCGGATTATTCGCATACAATAATGAAATATTTTCTTCTCCAATGTTCATCTTCTTTCCTGTAATAGATGCTAGTCAGGGAATTCTTGTAAGATGCCTCATGGGATAGTGTTTTATCGGGTAAATACATGACTCAAAATGATCCAATATACATCCCAAATATTGGGTCAAAAAACTCTACCATAAATTTACCACATGGGGTAATATAGAAGTGACATAGTCAGTATCAAGATTAAAGGCAATTGAGCCATGACCAATAAATCAGTGTCTTAGATAGCATAAACGAGGAATGGATGCTGGCACACTGTCATTGGATTCACCCTTAGGGTAAAATCCTAAGGGTGACATCAAAATTCTCAGTTAAAATACGATAACCACTTGGGATCAAAAATTTTTTTTACGATAATCACCAATATATTTAAAAATTCTAAAACTTAATAATCTTTTCTTAAAATATGGCCCCTAAAAGTTCTTAAATTTAATATAAGATCTAAATTGTTTAAATATGAATTTATTTAAATCTAAAATATTACTATTAGCAAAAAACCACTGCACCAAAAAAAGAATGTACTATAGATGTCAAACGGGTCGTGAGAGTCGTGCCGCCCGGCACTCTTCTGTGTCGGGCCGGCATGCCACGTCCTATGTTTTATGAGGCCCGTGAGTGCATAGTATGGCCCAAATCAATTCTTTTTAATTTTTTTTACTTTTTTACGTTTTTTTAATTATTTCTTGTTTAATTTTAATTATTTAAATATAATAATAGTATGATAAAATATAGATTGGTACAATGTACTTGCAAAATTAAAATTTATTGACTACGAATTGAATAACTACAAATTACATTCAACAATAAAAGTCAAAAATTACAAAATATTTCAAAAAAATATTCTAGTTTTCTTCATTTTCATCGGAAAAACATCATGTCCTCCCAAACCTTATAAGCAGCTATCAGCATCCAACCAATCCTTTAAAAGAATACGCATCTCTACGGTGTTTGGTTTCATTCTACTTTTTTTTTTCCATCAATGACTCTTTCACCTGCACTAAAACAAGACTCCGATAGAACTGTGAACATCGGAGGAGTTAGTAGATCACGTGCCATGATGGAAAGTACTGACCAAAATCTAGCATTGTCTTTCCACAATGCCAAAATATCAAAAATTCTAATTCCTGTTCACTGAAATTTATGACTTGGTTTAGATATAACCGAAGCTCAATAAATGAAGTTGTATTAAAACTAGAACTAGAAGAAGTGGAAGTAGAGTTGTCTTCTTCTTAACATTGTCCACACAGAAAATGAAGTTGTATTAAAACTAGAACTAGAAGAAGTGGAAGTAGAGTTGTCTTCTTCTTAACATTGTCCACACAGAATCCTTACTACTACGGCCACCACCACCTCTTTCTCTTACAAGAATTGATCTAGAATTATATAATGAATCATATAAAGAAAACAAAGCAAACAAACATTTATTAATGCATTCTTTTTCTTGATTAACATTGACGTTATCATAATTCATGTTGGTGTAATAAGATTTTATTATAATTTCTGCACTATGTAATTTTAATCTAGGATTCAGAATTGAGGCCAAACAATTCAACATAGGAATATTTTTCCAATATTTTTTAAATTTATACTCTATTGGTTCAACAATTCCTGTAAAAAACGGATCTCCTCTATGTAATGCAAAACATTCACTAATTTCATAAATTTTATTCAAAAATATTGAAGAAGTTGGATAATAATAGCCCAAAAATAAATATGTAGCATCATAAAAAGGTACTAAAAAATTACAAATATTAGAAGCAATTTCCCAATCAGTTTATTCAATATAAAAATGTTGCCAGCCTTTCATTAAAAAATAAAGTGATCACATTTCTATAAGGTAAACATGCTTGTAACATTAAATATGTGAAATTCTACCTATTAGGAACATCATAAGGAAAATCTTTAGAATCCATACCATGAGAAATGCATAAACTTTTGAAGTCTTGTTTTCTAGCAACTGAATCATTAAGAAATTTCAAAGTAATCTTTTTTTTTTTCTAAATGAAGCTCAAGTGCTTTCAATCCATCTTGCACACACAAATTTAAAATATGACATGCACAACGAATATGAAAATATCACCATTTACAATTGGTTTCAAATAAGTTTTTAATATAGTAATTGCAGCGGTATTATTAGTTGCATTATCAAACGAAATATAGAATATTTTATTACTATTATTATATTCGTTAGTAACTTGCATAATGGAATTAGAAATAACTTCACCCGTGTGAGGCCAATCATTTTTTTGTGAAACCTAAATTCTTTTTATGTAACACTCAGTTATCGTCAATCTAATGTCTGTAACACATGATGCATTGCCAAGATAAGCTATCCAAATATCACTAGTTAATGCTACTTTCGAAGAAAGATTACCTAAGTACGTAATTAAATTTGCTTTATATTCATTAAAAACTATGAATGCATCCGATTTTAATAGTATTTCTTGAATTATGTTGAGGTTGCAAACCTAAATTAATATAATTAGTGAATTTTTCATCCACCCCCATTGAAAAATATTTCTCCTCCCATACTATGTATTTAGCTAATTCTCTACTATCTCTTTCAACAATATAAGTGAAAAAACTTAAACTCGAACAACTACTACCAGTACCGAATTGTAGTTTGGTTACCATCATTTGTTCGCTTTCATGTTTAGCCATGTGTCTTAGTAAATGACATGTACCACCAGTACAAGCATATGCATAATCTTTTTTACATTTTTACAAACTGTCATTGAACCATTTCCCTCAATATTTTCTACATCGAATAATTGTCATATTTGGTGTACTTTCTTCATTTTCTTGAAATTGATCAATTTTATCATAATTCACATTATAAGATGTGTGATGCCTGAAATCTAATTATCTTGATTAATTAAGTTAAGGGGATGGTAAGAGATAATTATGATTAATTATCGTTTTGCAATTGAAATTGGTTTGGAGATACATCAAGTGTAGTTAAATTATGATTTTGTCATAATTATTGAATGGATAAATGTTGAAATGAATCATGTGAATTGTGAAAGTAATTATGAGTGTGTATGGAGGTAATTATTGAAGTTGAGCAATAATTATTGATTTGGGAGATAAATAATTGTTGGGTAAAAATTGTAGTGTGGATTGAAGTTGAGGGACTAAATGGAATTGAGTTTCTCGAGGATTTTAACCCAATATCGGGTTGTTGGATTTAAGATTCGAGATTTTAATATTGTTGGCATGTTGAACCTTGGAATCATTTTAGTAGCGGGATTTTGAGTTTGGAGGTTTTTGGATTGAGGTTGATGTTTTTTTAGCGATGTAGAGTTAAATTATTGAACACTTTTGTTATTAAAGAATTTTGGTGCGCGTATTTGTAGACTCGGATTTTGGAGTATTGGTACAATATATATATATATATATATATATATATATATATATATATATATATATATATCAAGTGGACTCGATGTTCAACCATTCCACCCAGCTCTTCATCTCTCTTCCTTCTCTCTTCTTATTTCTCTTTCTCTTCTCTTTTTCTCATTTTCAAGAAGAAATCGATGGGGGCCCCCGATTCTTGGTGAATTTTCGAGCTAGATTGTTGGGTAATCTTCCTCATCCTTTGATTATCTATGTTTTGAATGTGATTTTGAAGAATTTAGTTATGGTTTTTGGTGGGTTTGGTTTTGAGTTAGTTTTGCAAAAATCATGATTTATTGTTGCTTTTAATTGAAAGAAATGGAGTTGTGATACTTGTTTTATGCTCAAGGATGTTTGTTTGTGGTTAGGATTTGGTTGGTTGAGTTTTTGGTCGAAAATCGTCATTGATCGCGACCTTGTGTTTCTAAAAATCGAGGTGGCGATCGATAGTCGAAGACAGATTTTTTAAAATTATTTTTGTATTGCGATTTCGGGGCAATGGCAAGGAGTAACTCTTGCAATTGGACAATAAGGTATGTATGACGTACGAGCATAGGTATATATATTACTATTATGCTTAATGAATAATATATTGTTGATGAACCTTGGAGGTTTAAATTGTTGCCATGGGTATTGAATAATGTATTGATCGAAATTGAGATCACCAGTGAATGGTGCAACGATTTATGGTGATGCTGCTATTGAGCGTGCGATGAGTTGTGATGCCGCTGTTGTTGAGCGTGCGATGATTTATAGTGCCGCTGGTGCTGAGCATGCGATGTGATAGTACGAGACATCATTTATTAATTGGGAACTGAAATGTATAAGATTTACAGTAAATCGTTGTTGTATGGAAATAATGACGATCGCTTATGGAATTGATAAATATGAACATTATGGATTGATGTATTGTCAATTATGGATTGATGATTTTGGATATTGTGAGAACAAAAAACGTGTGAGACCTCATATAAGTACGGAATTATCAGGAAGTATTATCTTAATTTGCAGTCTTATATTTCGTAAATTATTAGTTGTGTATTCGATGATATTGAGATTATGTTGTTGGTATGCCCATCCCATGTAGGGGCTGTTTCGGTTGAAACAGGTAAAGCAGGTACTCCGTTGGCTCCAAAAATGAGTTCGAGCCGTTGATTGAGAATGCTTCTAGGAGCTATGTACCATTATTAGTTGAGATGACGAATTTATACAAGTAGATACACATTTATTTGTTAATGCTCGTTTGTGAGCATGGTGATATGTGTATATGGATTGTATAAATGTTCTTGATAATTCTCTTTTCATTTGAGTATTGCATGCAATTTCATTGAGAGTAAACATTGAACGATGAATTGAGAATATGATTAGTGGAATAATAAGTGTATACTTTATGAATTGAGTATTGTTGAGAATTGAGAGGGATTATGCTCAAATTTTTTTTACGGAAGTCATGTTATAATAAAGAAGCATGTATGAGAATCCCTAAATGATATGAATGTATGCACTAATGAACTATGATAAATGAACTAATGACGTGATTAGGACTTGGGGTCCTTACATTAGTGGTATCTGAGTAGTGGTTAGCTCTTTGGGATGTCTAAGGGCCTAGGAAGTGTTGATAGACATACATAACACATTATTTACACATGATTGTGGTTTTGTGTCATTGTGACAAGATATTTATACGCTTATATGCATAGTATGATATAAAGTGATTGGAAATTGTTATTATTGCTAACCAATGTGGTTGCAGAATCGTATTGAATACGAGGAATATAATAGTAAGAAGTAACTTGTGATTCCAACGATAATATGCACTGAAAGGTGGTAATGTTGAAGGAGTGCTATTGTCATATTCGAAAATTAATTGCATTAATCCCAGAGTGATTAATCCTTAATTGATTTAATTGTGGTAATTATGAGATATTACGGTGTTGAGACTCTCGAGGATGTTAATCCAGTGTCGGGATTGTTGGACCCAAGGGTTGAGATGTTATTATCATTGAAGCGTTAAAGCTTGGAATTGTATTGGTGTGATATTTGGAGTCTGAGGAACTTTGGAATGAGATTTGAGGTGTAATTGTAGGATTGTGAGATTTTATTGAACACTATGGTTATTAAAGAGTTTTGGTGCGAGTATTTGAAACTCCGGTATTTGGAGCCTTGGTACTATATATACCAAGTGGATCGGTGTTATCATTTCCTCCCAACTCACACTCTATCATCTCTCTCCTGCCTCTCTCTTCCACCATTTACCTTACCATTTTTCGCCATTGATGAAGAAATCGATGGAGGCTCGATTCTAGAGGATTTTCGAGCGAATAATTGGGTAATCTTCTTCCCCTCGCTATTATCTACGATTTGATAGTAGGTTTGTAGAGTATGGTTATGTGTAGTGTTGGGTTTGAGTTTTGGGGAATTTGAAGAAGTTGATTAATTGATTTATGTTATGTTTTTATGTGTTTTGGCGGAGTTTTTGAAGTATTGTGTTGTTGGAGTGTTGGTTTTGAGTTTGGGTCGAAAATCGCCATTAAAATTAAGTTTTAGCAAAAAATCAGGGCTAGCGATTGGTCGCTAGGTTGCAGCGATCGATCGCACGGAGAAAAATCAAAATTGGTAAGATGAACAATATCAATGAC